>WYDF02278350.1:0-14447 GCA_009867245.2 Adranes taylori | reverse complement strand
CTATAAGCGATATTAAGGCAGGTAGGCTCAGGTGACTGGATCATGTCGTGAGGATGGATAGACCCAGGTGCCAAAGAATCTTAATCAATGAATCAGAAATCAGAAGGTCGTTGGAAAAACCACGAAAGAGATGGATGGATGGCGTCAGCTAACACCTCCTTAGACTGAATGTCCATAACTGGAGGAGGAAAGTGGCGACCACAGACGCCTGGCGGAATAATGTGGTTAGCAGTGGCCAAGGCTCTTAGCGGACTGTGGAGCAAGCGAAAGTAAGAAAGTAAGATACAAGTATCGATAGCGATGTGAAATGACATGACATTAAATTTTTTGTTTTTGTAAAGGCTTTTAAATTACAGAATTCAAATACTCACACGATAGATTTTATACGTTTTCTAAGCTTGATTTATTTAAACCGCTTAATCGCTTAAATATTATCATGCTCTATTTAGGAGGAGAGAGTTGCTCTTCGACGTGACTTTGGTGAGAGGAGAAACTTTGTATGGGTTAGCGCAGCGTTCCCGCTCTCACTTAGTGGGTACTAAGATCGTTTATATTTTAAGAAAAATGTACTTCATTTTAATACTTAATTTAGTTTATTTCCTTCATATTAAGGTTGTAGTTTATTGAGTCAGAATATACGAAATAATAATACCATTGCCTCCCAATAGAACTAAAAATAAAATACTAGACTATATCATTGTTCCGGTGGACGTACTGTTCAGATTTAATTGATGCTATTGCTGATTGCTGACATGCTATTGATGACATGAGCAGCCTCATGTAAATGAATTTTAGTTGTATTAGTTGTGCTAAAAATAAATTTTAGTTGTGCTTAAATATTGTGTCACAATAACTCACTTAAAATAGCGTATACAAATTACCAGTTTTATTTTTCAAATAATTAATAAAAGTAACACGTGATTTGTCACAAACTTATTTTATACTTATGCACAGTTACCTTAATAATTCCGTTCTAATTGATTTTAATTTACTCTAATCATTTAACTTGTGGCTTCCGATTTAATTTAATCTAGTTGACAACTTGATTCTTAAAATAATTATTTCACTTATTCGCGACGAGTGTTTACTACTAAATTCGAAAATTTAATTTAATTGTTATTTTATTCGGAATTAATTATAAATTTAATCTATACTAAGTTATGGATTTTATGTGTAGAAATTAGAGTGAGATAGGTACTGCCTAGTTAATGCAAAAATATGTTTGTGTGGAGCCTATGGAAGCGTTCAAACATTTTTCCAGTTCGCCAAATTCCCAGTGAAATTACATGGATTATCCGTACTATTTTTGCATTTCTTACGGTAAATTACATTTATCTATTATATTCCACTTGATTACCTCTCACCAGATTTTACTTCGTACTTTCGGCCATTATTGTCTCTATAAGCAATCTTTACTAACACACGCATTAATTCCACACGTTACGCTTTTACTCACTGTCGTAGGTTGTAATTAATTTATAGGGCTGCATTATTTTACTATCGTATGCACAATTCCACACGGTACGCTTTTACTCACTGGTGATTCGCCTGCAATCAATATTGATTTCCTACTTCTACTGGTGACGTTAACGCATCATACACTCAGTTCACCGTTATAAGCCGTCCCCGACTTTTCCTGAACCACGCCTTCTATCTAGCTCATTTCTTCGGATAATTTGTATAATCAACAACATAACAAAGATTAGTTCCCCGTCGGTAAAAGTGATACTAATCTTTGATTCCCATAATAAAATTCTAGTTCTTACCAACATGTAAGTAAGATGATTTAAATCTCTTAAAATTATCTTTTTTTTTTCATGAATAGAGTTTTGAATGAAACTCTAAATGTTAACTACCTTTTACCTTTCTTGCTAATCTTTCACAAGAGCTATCCCTCTTGAATTATTTGCATAATTTATAAGTATTAAATGTACAAACTTTCTATCATCAACCTAAAATAGAGCGAGGACAAATTGCCTGGCGTCAATATTAAAAAAAAAATTCGATACAAGAACTCGGTAGCTAAAAAAAAATTGGTAGCAGTTTTCGAGAAAATGGGCAGCACAGTTTGCAAAACAGAAAAACACCGTGCATATATGTTAAATTGTGATTTAATAAAAAAATGTTTCAAATAAAATCAACGGGGCTTCAAGTAGCCTATACAATAAAGTATATTTGAATGTCGTATCTTTTAAAGTTTTTGAGCTCTATCGAAAAGTTTGTTAAACTTCAAACGTGACAACGTCGCATTCTGTAGAAGATAGAGACATAGGAGTAATTTCATTCGACGCATAATACAAGGTACTATAATAATAAATAGCCTTTATTCGCATTTTAATTTAACATAAGAATAACATAGCGTAGAATTTATAATAATAAACGAACCACAATAACTAAATAGTATGCAAGAAAACAAATAAACAAGTAAAGCAAACAAAAAAGGATTACCTTAACTACAAAAAATCTTTCTTTTTTCTCCCTTCTGTTCCCTACCCAACTTTTTTCCCCCTCATTTTGCATGCTCTATAATTTTATCTTTGATATAGTGTAATGAAACGATATACGGCTCATTTTTTCCCTTTTGCTCTTCTTCGCATCGGGCCACCTTAAGAATCGTCCAAAGCCTCTCAGTAAAAATCTCCGGTGTTACATATTTACATTTACTTATAAATAAAGCTTCTTCTTGAAACAAGGTACTATATGTGTGCAAAATTTCGACCTCCTTTAAAACATTACCTTCTACACCTAACCTTTTTTGAACCTTCTTCAGCCTCTATTTTTGCGGGCTCTTAATTTTACTCACGCAGACTAAACTGCCGACAAGAACGACGTCTGTGGGGCCCTTTATACTAGCCATGCATTACCCCAGCACGCTCCAATTATGCAGTAGCAGTCCTCCGTGCCGTGGCACACGTTTGGCAGACACTGATATAAATAAATGATGTCCTCCTCTATGCCTATTAAAAGACAAATGTATGTGAAGTGTTGGACAAAAAGGAACAAATAGTATAACAGTATATACGGTTATTATATTTTAAAGACAATAAAAGTAAATTTAAAAAAGTCTCGGTTACAGAGAAAAGATCAAATGACATTAATAATAAATACTTAGAGAATGGACCAATATTTCCAATATTTCATCAGTTATTTTCTTTCTTACAAGATTAAATAATATCATTTACATAACATGCGTATATGCATGCATAATGTTTAAATTTATAATACCTAAATATATCATAGATATACATTTGGGCACATACTTTTGCATATCTACAGGATGTTTTATCGCTCATACTATATCCTCTATACATAGGTGAAAAATAGCAAAAGTTTCACGTTCGAGATATCAATTACGAAGATCGTTTTCGTAGTTTATGAGTAAAAAAATGTTTCAAATTAATTCCTGTGTGGATGTTAATGCATTAGAACTGAATTATAGCTAAACTGATTTTATTGACATTTGATTTAAAATCATTCATTTTAAAGTCATCCAGTACATCAATAAATGTACTGATAATTGTCGCATCGGATATATTTAAAGAGTAGCCTTCACCAGCCAAAACAAATAGAACGGATAAGCACAGGAAACTTGGAATTGTCTGAATTCTGGAGGTAAGAATTCCGAGACTTTGTTGCTACTTTGAAACATTTATAAAACAGGTGAACTTATGGTATGCATGATATGCAGGGCAAAGAACTAAGGAGTATAGTATGCTCACAGAACTATACTCCTTAGCAATATAATAGATCCACGCTCTGGTCAATCAAAAGGGAAGAGTTCATTAGATAAAGATTGGCCAAGAAGAGATTACTATAGAGAAGAACGATATCATGAAGATTATCCACGACCTCTAACAAGGACTATACAATCAGTCAATTCCACCCCCAGATCAGCCGAAAAAAGGAAAGCAAATAGTCCAGAGTGTAGGATTCAAAGAGCTAAAAGTGATGGACGGACCAGAACTGAGAACAGCGATGAACCAACTGAGAAACAGCAAAGCGCCAGGATAGGATCGGAGCACGAACGAATTGTTTAAAATCGGTGGAGAGTCACTAGAAAATGCAATTCTGGTACTTTTGAACAGGTGTCTTCAGAAAGACGAAATCCCGGATACATGGCAAAACGCTAAGGTCATCCTGGCCTTCAATAAAAGCGGCCGTGCGAACATGGAAACTACAGACCTATAAGTCTGCTATCCATATTCCACAGGGTATTGAGCAAAATTATAGCCAACTTATACAAAAATTTGACTTTTACCCGCCTATCGAACAAACTGGATTTAGGAAATTATTCAGGACGACTGATCACATACAAACACTGCACATAATCATCGAGAAGTACAATAAGTATAATAGTCTTCTACACCTGGCATTGATGGACTATCAAAAAGTTTTTGGCTCCATCGAAACTAGGGCGGTGCTTGAAGGGACGGATAAGGCCCAAATCGACTTCAGGAATTCAAACCTGATCAAGTGTATCTAAGAACACGCTGCGTTACGAGTCAAAATGGAGATGGACTGGATGACAGGAAAAGTGAAAATCAAGAGAGGTGTCTGATAGGGCGACACCATCTCGCCAAAACTCTTCATCTTGGCACTGAAGGACGTGTTCAGAAATATATCATGGGAGCAAAATGGTATCAATGTCAACGGGAACCGCATTAGGCACTTCTGCTTTGCTCATGATATCGTTCTCATCAGCGCTGACGTAATGTTGGCGGAATTAAAAAAAGCCTTCTAAGTAGTAGGTCTAACAATAAACCTACAAAAAAATTATGAGCCATACAGCATACAGGTTGTTATCAACAATTACACGAGTGGATGAATACATACTTCTACCGGGCAATATCAAAATGGGGAAGGATAGCCAATCAGCAGAGATCAAGAGACGTATCAGTTTAAGTTGGGCAGCTACGGGAGAACTGAGTTACACCCTCGAGAATCAAAGATTCCGATAAACCTCAAAGAAAGCAGACTTCGGCTCTGCTGAGCGATAGAGCGAGCAATGTTGGGATCAGTTTGAGAGACCGAATCCGGAACCAAGAAATCAGTGGGCGGATCACGTGGCAAGACTGAAATGGCAGTGGGCGGATCACGTGGAGAGAGATAATCTTAAATGGAGCAAGACCTAGATGCAATCGGGACCATGGGAGTTAAGGAGGAACAGAGGTCTACCACGGACAAGATGGCCAGAGGACATCTAGCGCCGCGCGAGGAGAAACTAAGAGACAACGACATGGAAACAAATGGAGGAGGCCTATGTCCAGGAGTGGATAATTGCAGGCTGAAGAAGAAGAAGAAAAAGAAGGAGAAGAAGAAAATTATCACTATTAATAAAAGTGCACAAAATCAACAAAGTCCCAATATTAGAGAAATCTAAAATGCGCTTAATTAGTGCTGAATTTGCTCATGTGGTGGACTCAACGGTAGTGCCTTTTGTAATAGCCGGCGTCAATTGCGCGTGGCTAGAAGGAAACTGTTACTAGAAAATTACAGGTAGGTTCGAATTTCGACCAGTAACAAAAATTGCCTTGATCCGTTCAGATATCTAAGGATCAAAATTGCATTGTCTTAACGAAAATATAAGTGGTGGGGCGAATAAGTGATGGTGGATGGTATCTTTATGCCACCCAAGTGTTGGGGGGCATTACATGTAACCCCTCGAACTACTATCCAATAAAAGAAGACGTAATTGGTCTAAAACACAGAAGGGTGAGACACCACAACTGCTTATTGTAAATTGTGTGGTGGAAATATTCGTTAATCATAAAAACATTTTGGTTAAAAATAATCAGAATAAAAGCTTTCACAAAAGAAAGAAATGCGGAAATATCCCCTATCTGTGTGAATGCATACATGTATCTTCAACTCAAAGCTTCCGACATACGAGGATGTATTGATATCTAGTTAGCCTAGACCGGTTCCATGGATAAAGAAAATATTGCGTTACCATAGCAACGAACAATAACTTATTAGAAGTGTCAGTGTAAAGTTTCACGTCAAAAAGTCACACCAGGGTTGCGCAATAAAATTTGAAAAAAAGGATGTCGACCGAAATTGTGAATATCGAAAAATTGGAGCAAGGGGCTATCATCACGTATGTGTATTTGAAGGGATTAAAAGATAAGTACATTTACGAAGATATGTCTAGTATCCTTGGCGATCAATGATCTTCATATGCGACCGTAAAAAAATGTATTTCAAGCTTCAAAAGGGGTCACTTTTCCATTGAAGATGGAGACCGATTGGGAAGGCCAGTTTCTGTGCCCGTCCCCGTAAATATCGATGCAGTTCATGACATGATTTTATCAGACCGTTGAATTGGACTAAAACGAATATCTGAGGCACGGAATATTTCACGTCGATTTCGACATGAGAAAAATTTCTGGCAAATGTATCCCCAAATGTCTGAATGTTGACCAAAAGCGTGTGAGGGTAGAAGCATCGCGTTCGATTTGTGCTCGGTTTGAAAAAGATTCAAACTTCTTAAGTAGTGTTGTTGCTATGGATGAAACTTAGGTATATTTATACGACCCAGAAACAAAGCAGCAATCGATGGAATGGAGACACTCTGGTTCTCCAAGGCCTAAGATGTGTCGTATTCAAAAATCTGCTGGAAAAGTTCTTGCTTCGATTTTTCGGGATAGCCAAGGAGTAATCATGATTGATTTTCTGAATAAGAGTAGAACAATAACTGGGAATTACTATTCGACGTTACTGACCACCCTACGAGAAAAAAAGATGGAGAGAAGACCCGGAAAGTTGTTCAAAGTTATTTTGTTTTTTTGCAGGATTCTGCACACAAATCCCATGTTGCCATGCAATCAATAGGTGATTTAAGTTTCGAATTACTCGAACAGGTGAATAAGGGTACCAGATCTGGCTCCGTTTGACTATCATGTCTTTCCTGAACTGAAAAAAAAGTTTAAAAGGTCATCAATTTTCTTCAAATGAAGAGGTGATAGAAGCTGTGGAAGCCTGGTTTGCAGAGCAAGATAATATTTTTTTTCTAGAGGCGTTTAGTACGGTGTAATAAAGGTATCCAATTAAGGGGAGAGTATGTTGAATAATAAAATATTTTGACTTTCAAATTTTGTTTGCTTCTATAGTAGGCTAAGAATTTTTTAATACATCCTCGTACTTGTAAAAATTCAGTCGACATGCCGTATGCATTTTCGGTAAAAGATCTTATACAGCGACACGTTTTAAAATTAAGCGCGCCTAAATCGGCAAAATTTGAATGTTCCTGGCTATGTGAGGCTACATAGGTATAAATGTCTGTAAACAGACCTTCCGTATTAGCGATGCATTTGAACTATATACTATCTTCTTCTGAGAGTGCTTTATCCTAGCGGATGTTGGCAATCATGTTGGCTATTCTTATCTTGTTCACCGCTGTTCGGTCATACCATTTCCGTAAGTTCGCTAACCAGGAATCCTTACGCCTACCTGGTGTTCTCTTACCATAAATTTTACACTGCATAATAAGGTGCAGCAGTCGATATTTTGTTGGGTTTCACATGATATAACCGAAATATTTTAATTTGCGGACCTTAATTATTTTTGTGGCCTCTCCTTCTTTCGTCATTCGTTGAAGAACGATTTGATTAGCAATTCGATCAACCCAACTGATTTTCAATACTCTGCGGTAAATCCACATTTCAAACCACATTTCCACATTAGCAAGTCTCATTCTGAGTTCTAGGTTTAAATCCGTATTGCACAGAATACTTCCCATTTTCATAAATGCTGCTCTTGCCTGTTAAATGCGACAACTGATCTCAAGAGTATGATCCGTATTTTCATTGATATAGCATCCCAGATATTTAAATTTATCAACACGTTGGAGTCTTGTGTTACTTACAAATAGGCCTGTATCAATTATTGTTCTTCTACTTATAACCATATATTTGGTTTTTCCTGTATTTATTTTAAGGCTGTAGTTTTCGCATGTTGTTCTAACCCGATTAAGGAGATTTTGTAAATCCTCGAGTGGAGCTGCTAAAAGTGCAGTGTCTTCTGCATACCGTAGGTCCTTCATATATTCACCCTTTATGATTATGCCTTCTTGGATTTCATTGAAAGCTTCATTAAATACTTCCTCCGAGTACATATTAAATAATAATGGAGACAAAAAACAACCTTGACGTACTCCACGCTTTATTTCGATCTCCTCAGTGTAGGTATAACCTACTCTAACTGTGGCTGATTGATTCCAGTATAAGTTTTGTATGATGCAAATATCCTTATCATCAATTTGAGACTTCATACACTATGTGGGCGGCAATTAATTATTTGTTTTTTTTTCGAGCCATATGAGATTTTATTTTAAGCGTATTAAATTTTTATTGTTGATTTGTTAAATTATATTTGAAAAATTGGATAAAATTTGATTTGTCAATTTATATTACATTAGACTCAGTGATTCAATAATTATTAGAGGACTGCTTATGCATAGTTTAATTAATTGAATTAATGGAATATGTTAATCCAATAATAACGTTGGAATCTATAAACCAACAACATAACAACCAAATTTTAATACAAATGTATTTCATAATCTTAAAAGTTTAAAGTACTTTCATCTCTTTTATCAATAAAATTAAACTAAAAGCATCCAAAAGAATGTCTTTAATCTTCCAATTCTAAATCGTTGAGTTCCTCATTCAAATCATCTAAATTTTCTTTAAGGAATAAATTCTCATTTATAGGAACAGCTGTTGTTGTTATTGTAGTAGCACTCTCTGTTTCGCTGGTAATTCCATTTTGCTCAACATCATTAGATCGTTCTTTATATTTCTTATAATTTTCAAATCGATCTTTGGTTGCTTTCGTGCCGGAATCATCCACTTCTTGCGCATCTAATCCAATTGTCTCAAAAGTGAGTTCCTTATATGTAAAGTTACTTTCACTAGTTTCATCCTCATCGCCTAATTTATAAGCATTCGAATCGACAGCTCCGTCGTCATCTTCCATATCATCAAATTGATTTGCCAATTCAGGATTGAAGCTAAACATTTCACGACCTGATAAACCACTCTGTTTGCCCGCTTTATAATCACATCGTTTGCGTTCCTCTTCTTTACGAGCATTTTCTCCTCTTTCCAATATTTTTCGTTTCTTCCACGCTACAAACGTTTCGAGAGTAATTTTCATCTGATTTGCACCCAATGCGTCACGTTCTCGTTCGATCAGTTCCTCCAAGGATATCTCACTTTTATCTTCCTTCTTTTTATCCTTTTTCAGAACTTATCCCGGTGGGAGTGCATGCCGATACTTGCAACCATTACCTGAAGGACATTGCCAGAACCAAACGTACAATGATTTCTCAACAGCTTCTAGAAAATATTTACAGACGATTTTCGTTATCGGTTTATTCTTTGCATCATGCTTATCAATAATATCTTTCAATTTCTCCTCATCCCAATTTTTCATACTATCTTCATTTTCATTTTCCTCGTCATGCATATCAACGTATAATGAACGTTTCTCGGATTTTCTTTCAACTGACAAATCATGTGAGAATTTACATTTATCGCCTTTGAGAATTTACATTTAAATGATAAAAAATGTGTGCCAGATGCTCGAATTAAGACTATATGTTTCTTTTCAAATACTCCTTTTCAGGCTTAAGTAAAAATATCTAAATTAAAGTATTTAGATTAAATTATAACACGCAAAATGCCACCAAAGGAAGCAGCGGCCCCTGCAACTAGTAAGAAAACTGAACAGAATGAGAAAGGAAAAGTAATTAAGGATAAAACGTTAAAACGTTTCGATTAAAAAATAAGAAAGGTGCCAAACAACAAAAGTTCATTCAGCAAGTTGAAACAGGCGGTCAGCATCTAGTTAACTTGATCGATGCAAATGCAAAAAAATTGGAGAAGTAAAAGAAATTAGATGAGAAAAAGGAATTGGCGATGCTTTTTAAACCCGTTCAACATAACAACCAAAAATGGGAAAATATCAAACAAATAACATCGGAAATAACGAAACACATTTGAAGGCGGAAGACAATAAGATAAAAGTGGAGAGCAAACTCAAAAGCTTGGATAACTATTAGGAGATTTGTTTACAATGTGGGATTTAAGTCATTTCACATTTTGAGTCACTTTCAATTTCAGTCAACCCACAGGGATTAAGTCACTTTAAAGTCAAAGTGGAGTTTCTACAGCCAAATATTACTTCGTTAATCCAACCACTAGATCAAGGTATTATTTATACAATTGAAACGCCCTACATAAGATGACCACTTTAGACACAAGTTTAGGAGAAATTTTCAACTGAAAGAATTATCGAAATTATGTCATCTAAATGCTTGTAGGAAGAAGATTCAACAGTCATCGTCAGTTGAAAGTTTACTTGAATCCCTAGAAAATAGAACTAGATGATAATTACAACTTGCTAAATTGATCGGATTATTAATCAGATCAATTCTAAAGACAGCAGGGCTGATTATTAACTTTACTCACAAAAAGGAGTTACCGTAGCAAAAAATCTTAACTTATGTTTACTCCCAGTGCAGATCGGAAATGTATAGGAAAGAATGTATTGCAATCGTGCAAAATTTCACACATTCAAATTTCAACAGATCTTCAAGTTTTGAGGCAAATTCATGGTTTTGAATTTTCAAGCAGCATTTGACAACATAGTAAGAGAGAAACTATGGATGAGGATGAATGCAGTTGGGACATCAGAAGATTATTTGGGATTGTAAGAGAAAAATATGAAAAGACAAAATTTAGAGCAAGAGTGGGAAATTGCGTCTCTGAATGGTTTGAAATAAAGAAGGGGATGTCCGCCGAAGGAAGCTTGTTTACTATTTACATGGCAGATTTGGAAAATGTGTTAGGAAACGGGCAATATAGAGGGGTGATATTTTGGAAAGAGAAGATGTGGTTATTGAGATATGCGGATGATTTTACGTTTATGGCAAAAACGAGAGAAAATAAAAGAAATAATTAAAAGGGTGACAAGCATTTGGAGAGAAATGGTTTACAGCTGAATGTAAGAAAAATTTATGTGGTGGTGTGTAAGAAGGGAGTTGGAAGGAGCAGAAAAAGATAAGTTTGAGTTAGGAGAAAATGAGATTGGAAATGTATAAGTATTTAGATTTTACGTTAAATTTGAATGGGAATTGCAACAGACATGTAAGGTTAGCATTGAAAAGAGCAAAACTACCAATGAATAGCTTACGATATGTGTGAAAAAGGCAATTTGTGGATTTGGTGAGAATGAAAATCACAATAATGGACGTTTGTGTGCAAAGACTTTGTTATATGGAACGGAAGTATGGCATGTAAAAGAAAGAGCGTTGATGGAAAGGATAATGTGTGAAGTACTGATGAAAATAATTGGAGTGGGAAAAACAACATTGAGTGAGATAAGTTTTGCAAGAATTTGTGATATATAGATTTAAAATAAAAAAAATTGTAAAGTGAGAGAAAGGTTATGGTGGATTAAAATGCGAGCTTTGTGGAAATGGTTTATTTGTAAAGTCTGGCGGATGAAAGAACGGGTAGCAATTTGAATGAATGGACAAAAGAGAAGTGTGTGATGTGTACGAAGCTACAAATGAAGTTGGGATGTAGATCAATCATATTGAGGTGCAAGAAAGATTGAAATGGTAGGGAAGTGGCAGATATAATAGGAAGTGTATTGTATAATGAATAGATATAAAATGTCTCAGTATATGATAGTAGATGTATCTATAGAAAAACATGAATGGGTGCTCAATTTAGATGTGTGATGTGTGTGAGGAAAGGGGAAACATGTATTGTATTGATTAGTGTGAGAAGATATGTAAGATATGTAGAAGTATGAGCAAAGGTGGAAACATTGGGGAAATACATGTACCGAAATAAATTGGAGTAATGAAAAAAGGTGTTTGGCGGGTAATATACGAGTGTGTTTGGGAGGAGGAATAAAAGGTCTAGGAAAATATTATTGAGAAATGGAAACTCAAAAATAAGAATTCATAAACTAGAAAAGGAGGGGCAGGGAAAGGCATTAAAGGATTTAAACAAAAGGAAATATTGTCTAATCCTTCAAAGAGAAGAAAAGAGAGGAGAAAGGAAGTTTAAGTTGTGTGTAACAGATAAGGAGTAAAGGGTATAGGAATAATAGAGGGGATTGCTGAGGAAGGAAAAGGGAGGGGATGGATTAGGGGATGAACAGGATTAAAAAAACAAAAAGATTCCTTACTCCTTCTAAGCGGTGAGAAAAAGCAAAAGCCAAAAGGGATAAAATGGTGATTGGTTTATTTAATTCTTTTCTTTCTATGGCAGATTAAATACTCGTATATTATCGAGTTACCTTTTTAAAACTATATGGGCCAACATTGTGCAAATGGTTTTAAGACTTCTAAGTTTATTTTTTCCAAAAGTCTAACTAATTTAATTGTTATATATGTTTTAAGAATTATTGAATAAGATTTTGTGTACAAGTATTTTTTTGTTTAATTTGATGTATTTGGTGCAAGATCTATGAACCAGATTATTTTATACGAAGACCTAGTGCTTGCACCTCGGTCTTCTTGCACCTAGGACCAGGAATATCCACTGATTGCACCGTAACTGAAGTAACGCCGTATTTCGTAACTGAAGTAACGCAAAGGAAAGACTGTTTGATTTCAAATTTGTTATCAACATTTGGGCCAACTCTTTGATCATTTCTGAACATTTGATGCAAACTTTCTCTAGCAGAAATGACATACTACATATGATGTCTTCCGGTGAGCGGAAGACACTAAAACTGCACAAAAGTTCCGAACGAAAAAAACGGTTTCAGAAAGTAGTTATATCGTTCCACCGAAAAAGTGCTCACGCCTCATTGTAGGGACTAGTGATGAAGAAGAAATTGAATAAACTGGGTTTATATTAAAACAGAAATTCAACGATTTTTGATATTTATCTAAGGTTTATTAAAAACTGTTGAATTGACATTTCGAAACGCATCTCTTTATTTTGTATTGGCTCTTAGTCTTGTATAACACAGTTTCAGGGAAAATGATATTTACTAGAAAGTACTAGATATTTACTAGTATAAGAAAGTTACCCGTATAAAAAATTATTGTACTGTGAATTATTCTAATGCGAAAGTTACTATTAATTAATACAAGAGATTATTTATGTAACTAAATTTCTTAGATCAAAATAAATTTTTAAAACATATTAGTAGACACTCTGTATAAACATGTATATGTTACTGTATACGCAATATATTTGTCAAACGTAAAGAACTTTTTAAAGATATATGAATTATGTCTTTATTTTAATGGCTAACGAAACTATTGTCTGGTTTGTATGGTACAAACTTAATTCTTCTTCGTCTTACAACGGATGTAGACATAATAATTATTTCAAACATTTATAGCTCTGTCAACAAACGATTATTTTCTTTTTAAATTTTCAGAATTTTCCTATTTAAATTCATTCATAGCGACGATGTCTGAAATGAAATTATTATTATTTATTGCTACTCGCTTCTTCCATACCAGTATCAATAGCTGTCAATTTTATGAGCTGTCATTTCTAATTTTTAATAATAAAAAATACACGAGAACGCTACCCTATCTTTCATATACTCAAAGTCACAAGTCTTATTGATGTATATAGTACGTAAGGAAATATTCATATATTTACTGTTGATCACATACCGGGGATAACTGTATGCTAATTGCCATTTAAATTAAATCTGTCTCAAATATCTATTAACATTATTTTTTTTTAACTTTTGGTTTTCTGCTCAAAGTGAGAACAAATTATTATTGGTTTAAATAAAACTAGTTGACTCATCAACTAATTCAAAGCTACTTCATTACATCATTAGTATCCGTAAAAAGCAATATAAGTAAAAAAAGTAGCGTTTTACGGAAATTCAATTTATTACGAAAGTTTTATATTTTAATACAAGATCATGATCGTTATTTCAATTATAATTGGTGATATAAAGGCATGGTTATATTATGAAACCAAAAATATATTTTAGGAAAGTTTTGCTTAATTCTTGTAAAATATTGTTCTAAAAAAATTATAAGTCTTACCAGTCATGTACTTAATATAATTGAATATTAATTAAATGAGAGTTCAAGTACTTATAAAAAATTAGAAGTGACAACAGCCTATACTCAAAGTACATTAATAGCTATATACATTTCACATGAAGATTTCACTTACTATGTCATATGAAGCTATGCTCAATCATATATGCTCAATCAATATTACATTTTCTATCCATTTTCTATCAATATTACATTTTCAGTATCTATGAAAGGACGAATTTCATGCAATGTACCGTTAGTAGCATGTTAGTAAGACTAAATCTTAACAAGTTACATAAATTAGTTGGAATCGCCCAACTTATTTATATTATCAAAATGAAAATCATCGGTAGTTGGACATCAGATTTTAGCTATATAACAATAGCCGTATTATTCGCACCGAATA
>WYDF02278339.1:0-17363 GCA_009867245.2 Adranes taylori | reverse complement strand
ATCATCTTAGGGACAGTGGGATTAATTCAAGGATGTCTTGAAGATCCTCAGGAGGTTCCTGCATGGTTTGGATTATTTGAGCTGACAGATCTGGAAAGGGTCTGCGAGGCAATTTGCTACGGTGGTGACTGGCTTCCAATCAGAACGAAGATTTTGGTAGGCTATTGTGTTGTTTTCTGCATCACGTCGACTCGCATATTTAGACTGTAGGGATTTTAGACGATCTCTGATCTCTAAAATTCACAGATCGGTTCCGCAGAGCATTGTTCATATAGTAGGACACTCGGAAATTGGAAGTGTAACCTGTGAATTTTTTGACGTATTCTTCGTTCACAGGTAGTAAGTTAATAAGTTTTTTTTTAATTAAAAAAAAATTGTTTTTATTCGGCGTCACTATTTCACTTATTAAAGTCTCCTTTATTTAAAAACTCTTCAACCGATTTGATGTAATCCGAATGATATAAGATTATCAGGTAATTCCCTTTATGAGCTTTGTTAAAGGTTAAATTCTGATTAACTCCCAACTCTCTGATTTCCTCAAATTGAAATATATGTTGTGAACTTTATCATTCATTTGCAGGTTTTAATATTGTATGTTATTAGCCATGCCTGGATAATTATCTAATATACAATATAATTCAGCTATTAGGTTCATAAGACAAGATACAGATAGTTTCTGACACTAATACTTCACTTGGTTGTTAGTGAACACAGTTTTTTTCATGTTAACAAATTGTCTAACGGGTTTTGTTATTTATGTCTAACGGGTTTTGAGTTTGACAATCGGTTTTATATCACATGAACTAATATCAAAATTTTCTTCTACGCAAGAATTCATATTTTTAACTAACTTTTAAACGACATTCAATTTCCTCATTAGAATAATCATCAGAATCACGATTGTTTAAGTTAAAGATATTTCCATGTGCACCTAAACTGTTATCATGTAATTTGAAAAACCTTACCACCATATTTTCAATAAAATAATTTTATTCCTCTGTAGTAATCTTCTAAATACGTAGAACCACTTGGATGGAACCTCCATATGTTCAGTTAGTGGTAGGTTCTAGTGCTTTGGAATTGAATGTGAAGCAGGAAAATTAAGTACTCCTACTCTTATTTACTCAATCATATATTTATTTACTCAATCAGGAAGAAATTGTTGTGACGCGTTTCGACACCTACTACCGTGTCTCTTCAGACCATAAGAAGTGTAAAAACACAGAGAACTTAAATTATATGATCATTACTAAGAGCCATGTCTTTATGAACTTTCAGGTGTTTTCTTACTAAACTGTGGAGAATGTGGTAAATTCTATATAGGAAATACTAATAGAAAATTTGAAACAAGATTTAAAGAACAGTTCAAAGCTATCAGGTTGAACCGACCTGTGAAATCCATTTTGCTGAGCATATTTTGAATTTAAACCATAATTTTTCTTTAAAAGATGATAATTTTTTCTATAACTATGCCAAACTAAGGTTTTAACAACGTCCCTTGAAAAAGTTTAGATAGTAAACAATATAAATTCAGGGAAACTTTTGAATAAACAATTAGAATTTCAAAATTTAGAATTATTCAAAGGGTTTTTATGTTTGGTTGAAAATTAAACACACGAATCTTTTATTGTGTTACCAGCTTAAATTGACGTTTGAAATTGTCGCACAAGGTGTATATGTTATGCATTTGACTTTGTTTCCTCTGGAATTTATTAAACGATGTAGTTAGTTTTATCAAGATAATGAACAAAAAGTAGAAATTATAATCTTTCAGGCATTGTAGGTTCCATTGTCCATTAACAATGAAGCCTCGTCTCAAAATTAAAGAGAAATTAAACATAAAATACTATAAAATGTATTTGCTAAAATTATCAGTTATGGTGTAAAAAATCTTTGTTACTCAAAAAGTACTTCTTCATTTTGTTAAAGGTGCGTATTACTGAAGTTTGGTTACAGAATCTCATTAGATAAAACTAACCTTTGTTATGTTATCATTTAAAATACATTATAAGTGAGACCTCATGAATTATTATAGCATTTTTGTCATATTTGGTGTTTGCGACGATCATACAATTTAAATTCTTCTGTTTTGATACTTCTTATAATCTGAAGATAACACGGTAGTAGGTGTTGAAACACATCACAACAATTAATTTTTGATTAAGTAAATAAATATATTGGAGTTGTATCTGACTTATTCAAGCAGCTTTGACTAAGAAAGACGATTCGTAGATGTTAGGGCTCTGTAGCACTGTGTGTAGTCTAATTCTAATTGACTAAGCCAGATAAACTTCAATAGAGTGCTGGTACATTAACAATTACTTTTGTTTTACTCTAAACAGGGCAGAGACACTGTGGATTATAACATCATTTCGTAGTACGTAAACCGAAGTGGGTATTAAAGTCAATATCATTGAATAGTTATTGAGGAGAAGGTCTTGTAGTGTATGAGACAATCGCTGCGTAACCCATTAAAAGGATTCTCTCTTGTCAGTTACGTTGGAAGCCAAAATCATCCACCAAATTTAAACCGTGACAATATTATTTATCAAAATATAATTAATTTCCTACAAACAATAATGATGATTATTAAGATTGAATATTGATATGAATTGGCTTACAATCAGAAATAAAATACCTAAAGTTAGATAAATCATTGATAAAATAAATTTGTTATGGATATTAAAACTGACTATTTAATATGACACATCGTTGAGTCTGCATACGAAATATTAAATTCGAGACAACGACCACCTAATATTACACATATAATACATTCCAATTATTTGCGCATATTTTCTGATCCATTGATTAGTAATAATGAGGAAGCAATGTCAACTCCATCAAAATGTTGACCTATTAAATTAACATAATTTAATCCCAGTTAGATTAAATAGGTTTATATGTGACAACACATCAATCTGCGGCGTTTTAAAAACGTGGGTTGTTTTGAATGATGAATGATCTTGGCATTTGTATTATTATTAATTTTAGCAGAGGATATATTCATATACAGGGTGGAAAGACCATATTTAGTGTAAAATATAATTATCATTATACATTAAGATATTTTCACGTCCTATTTTAAGCGGTAGTGGCCTAGGGTTATTTAGTCAGAAGTATAAGAGATACCTAAACTTAGGGAAACTGATTTAAACTTATCGGGCGTTAAATTAAAGAAACAATTTTAATTTAATAAAACATAATTAATATGAAAAATAATCATGAGATATAGTTTACAAAAATATTTCATTTCATTTATTGAATTTTGCAAATACTATACATGTGTTCATTTAAATAGTTAACTATGTCTAAACTAAATTACATCTACCTGACTAATTAAAGTATTGTGTTAATAATCTAGCGTTAGTCTGTTCCTACTTTCCCAATTCCCGATTTCCTCTCTGTCTCTAACTTGTGTTTAATGGATTTTTTCTTAATGGATTTGGTTATTGCTATTATTTCCTCCGTTTTTAACTTGTTCTCCAGTCCTTGACTGTTTTGTGTATGTACTGCCCTTTCCCCAGGACTCTTTATCCCTCCGTGCATTCCCTCTTACTTTTCGCCTGATAGATCCAGCAGCCTTGTTGCCTTCTCTTACTCTTGCCATCATCTTGATTCTAGAGTTTTTCTCCGTTCTTTTAAGTTTGCCCATTTTAGGTTATTTACTATGGTCCTCGAGTTGAATTTTCTTCTGAAATTGCCCATAACGCCGGATCCCAAATTTCTTGAGCATACTCCAGATTAGGATGTATTATCTTTGTAAATGCTTGTTCCTTCAGTTTCCTTCCGCTACCCTTTAACCTTCTACCTACTATATTTAGTTTCTTCTATGCCTTCCTAGTTATATCTTTTATATGAGAAGCCCATTTCATTTTTCAGTTATGGCTATACCAAGATATTCGAGCTGTTTAACTTTGGATATGTTGTTTCTACCCAGGCAATATGGATTTTCTACGCTGTTCCTTTTTAGTAATTTGCTCGAATTTTGTACTATTTATAATCATTTTGCTTTTCTTGCTCCAATGGTGTACTTTATTAAGATCTTTCTGCAGTCAATTATGAATATTAGGACTAGTAGTGGACCTAATACACTACCTTGGGAGACAACAGATGTGACACTTTTGTCTCCTAATACATTTTCTTCTATTACTACTTGCTGTGTTCTATCAGTTAAGTAGTATTCGACAAACGAGATTACTCTGAGGTCAAACGCTTTTCAAATTTTGTCAAACGCTTTTCAAAATCAATTGTTATTGCATTTACTTGTCCGTTACTGTCTACTGCGGTTGTTAGTTCTTTTGTAGAGCCTAGGAGTTGTGTCACGCATGAGTGTCTCCGAATCTGTGCTGTTTGAGGTAGATTAGGTTATGTTTCTTATACTGTTCTCTGATGTACTTTGCAATTACTCTTTGAAATATTTATCATATTGAGCTTCTAAAGCTTATTGGATCTATAGTTAGTGACTGCTGTTCTGATGTCGCTTTTATATATAGGTACAATAAATGATCTTTTCCCGTCCGAGGGGATTGTACAGTTATTAAGGCTTACAAGTAGTAGATGATATGTGTATTTTCATATTTCTTCTCTTGAAAATTTCATGCAATAAATGGTCAGGTCTTGCAGCTTTGTTACTTTTGGTTTTTTTGCTTGGCTTAATAATATTTGGCTGATTAAAAATAAACATTTCTTTAACGTCTACTTGCTGCCTGTTTCTTCGAAGAGTTTTTTCTCACTATCTTTCCTCTTATAGACTGTTAGGAAATATTCATTAAAATGATTGATATATCTTTACTATCTGTTATTATCTCTCCTGAGATTATACTATTTGTTATATCTTTATTATCTGTTATTATCTATCTCTGTGTCCTGATTATGTAGCTTCATTTTATTTTATTTTGATTTTTTATTATAACACATCAAACTGCTCTTAGCCCAAATTTTCCGAAAAGAGGGTCAAGAGGGAGAAAAGAGAGTTATGCCAAACTGGACAGCGCATCTGGCATCTGTCCACGCCGTAGGCAAATCCTGGGAAAATATTAGTCAAATTTCGAGGATTCATGGGTAGGCGGGTGATTCGTAGATTAGACTAATGTTGTTTCATTTACCCTAAACACTATTGTGCTAATTGAATTTAATAGAAACTTAAAAGACGACAGTCAAAACTAAGAGTTTCAACTATTGTTTTATGCAAGACATAACAAAACATTTGACTTACAGTGTATGAAAGATGGGGTGGCGATCACGTCCACGAAGTTTTTAGTCCTCTTGTCTTTTAAAATTTTTAGTACTTCTTTAGCAAAGACAAGGAAAGTGTACATTTAAGAATCTTGTGAACAGGGCTTCAGTTACCAAAAGCTTCATAAAAGGACGCTAAAACTTTATAGCAAAATTAATAATATCCGCACAATATTTCCACCTTGTATTCAACTACACGTCCATCAAATAATGTTCCTTAATTGCTTTACCACTCTGAGCTTTATACTTACGAATTTAATTTATTTATATTAAAGCATCGAGGGTAATTTATTATATGAGGGAAAATGAAATCTAATCATATTTTAACGGCAGTTGAATGAGAAAATACGGTATATTAAAAAAAAACGAGACCGTGCATCTATAAATTTTTTGCACTACTTAAAAAAATTAAATCAAAGTGAAATACGCTAGAGATAAGGCTACACTAACCACCTACTTAATTTGTAATTTAGTTGTATCTAATTAGTGTAAAGTGCAAAGAATTACAGTATGTTTTAACGTCTCATTTAAAAATAGGGTAGTATATATAACATCTAACTTTTTATCAACTAAAACCTTAAGGTTCTTAAAAACAGCATCCTATTTATTATGGCCGGAACTTTTAAAAGCTGTCCTCGCCAGTCTCAACAAATTTATACCACCCACACAGATACGGGTAGTATTTAATATGAGATATCAGTTTCTCCAGTAAAGTAATTGTTATTAAAAGGCAAATAAAAAAATACATTCTGTTAAGTTTTTGAATCTTTATAAAGCTCTGGTTGGAACCCTGCAAGTGAAATTGTATTGCAGTTTTTAAAACGTTTCAAAATGTATTTCCTTTGAAACAATTGCCCGATATGCCTATGATTTCAACCATTGATTTTCGAGACAAATGTAGTGTTAGAGGTTTTAATTCTATTAAAGCAGTATCATGATTCTGTTATTATTTTATTTACATAACCATTTCGCTAGTAGCAATAACGAAGGCTCCAATTTCTAAATTACGACTACCCGACTTTAGGCTCAGTGGATCTTTGATATGCCAATTTTGGAGACGATACACTCCTTTTATATATATATATATATATATATATATATATATATATGTACATATATACCTTAAGTGACGGTGGTAGCTCTGCGTGATGACAAAAATCTTGAGTAGAAGTGGCCTTCTGCTAAAATTCTCCGACAACGTAGAACCAACAACCAATAAGAGACTTTTAGACTGTTAAAATCGTAAAGACAAAAACATTGCAATGTTTTATTCATAACAAAATTTTGCCTTAGGAAGAACCGTTCAAAGTAACAAAAATTTTGTTGTTCCAACTCTTGATAGAAACACGTGTCTTCAAAATCGCGAAATGAAAATATTAAAAAGAAGTTTATAACGAAAACACATAGCTAACAAAATGTATACGAAATCATAAATCCTCTTGAAGAAGATATACGGTGTTGACATTAATGGCTTTTTTCTTCATATATAAACATCTTACCGCAAGCGAGTACGATGACGTTTTAAAGACCATTCTGTCCGTTCTCTCTTTATTTCTGCTCTTTTAGATTTTGCCCGTAATTTTATTTTGAACGAATTAGTCTATTTGCTTGTTTATATTATATTACAATTGAATTATTAAATTAATTTATGTTGAATGAATTATAAGTAGCGGACCCGGCTAGCCTTATGTTGAATCTCTGCCATCTCCGTTGTCTCGGTGCGTGGATTGACCGCTTCCTCTGATGTTGAGTTCATGGCTTTCTCATTGACGAAAATTTGTTAAGGAAAGGTTAAGAATGATTGATATGAAGATGTGAGTGATGTGATAAAGAAGTGAGTGATGAGATAACGAAAGAAACAGAATTATGTATGTGTATGTATGTATTATGTATGTATCATTGATCCGACGTTCGTAGACATTTGTAGATGCTTTTTGATATGGTCTTTTATTGTTAATTATGATTTTGGGTAGAGCAAGGTTCTTACGTCACATCCAATGAACGCAATTACCAAATTGCTTATGAGGAAACTTGGACTGGCCCTTTTTATGCGAATATTCTGGGAAGAAGCTGCTTTTGAGGGTCGGCTAAGCCGTGGCATATCGACGGTGTCTATCGTACGAAAGACGAGGTTAGACGTCTGCTGCAAACTTTAGGAAGATTGTACTTCCAACCAATTAGAAAATTTCAAAACTCTAGGAAGATGTATTTCCAACCAATTTGAAAAGTTCTTCATGATCCGTTAAGAAATTTAAACGGTAAAATTGGTCTACTTTGTTTACTAATACCTAAGAAAATGTAAACGGTGGTAATTCCCAACCTATAGTGGGATAGCTTTATAGCATTATTGCATTGAAACGCTTTCTAATTAAATACGTTACACTCATGTCCAATTGAATTCGTCGAGAGAATGCAAAGCTTAATACCTTATTTAAAATAATTGGTCGGAAAAGTCCGTTACGTTTTTTTCATTAATTTAAAATAATACAATTAAAAAAAGTCTTTGCGAATATTTAAAATGCGGAAATAAATGTCCTTTTCTTTCATATATTTACAAGATAAGGAAACCGTTAGCTGTACGGCGAAGGTGTTTATTTATTTATTTATTTATTTTGAAATAAACACACGATGAAATCTGCTATATGTTTTTTTAAGCTGTGGCTTTTGGTTTGATAGTTATAGTCTTTCTCACTTATGGATTTAATTCAACAGTTGTATGAGTCTTTTTAACAGCATTACAAGTGGAGGTTGATCAAACCTCTTATCAGTTTCAGCAAAATCCTTTCTCTCTAATTGATTTTGCGATATTAATTTATTATGCAGTTACTATATGGCTTGCCCTCATGTTACTATATAAACGTTTTCCTGATTTTGTAACATATGTCTTTCGTAATAATTTGCTATCACATTATCTTCCTTACGACCATAACTAATAGCGAAATCATACTCCTCCAAAGTGAGACGAAATGGTCGGATTGCATATGAAACGTTTTCCTGAAGAGATAGGGTCGAAATGTTATAACTGCGAAACAAATTGCGAATAGGTCATTCTCGGTTGTTCTGTATGCATCTACACCTTATTCAGTCTCCAATTAGCATAAGTTACAGTTCGGTTACCAAAATTATAAAGAAATGTTCCCAAAAAAATGCACGGATGCGTTCGTTTGAAGGATACATTAGTGCCCTGCCTCAAAATTTATATACTGGAGACTTGGGTTCCTCCGTTAATGCATCTTTAAGAGTTTAGAATGGTTTGTTACATTCTGGTGTCCAATGAAACTTAATGCCATTACTAGATAAATTACTAATCGTACCCCTACATATTTCTCTATAAATTACCGATAGTAGTTAGCAATTACTACAAACCTTCTCGCATCATCTGCTGACTGCAGAAACAGATATTTTTTAAACATCAACCTTTTGTGGCTCTACTTTTACGCCCCCTTCCGAAATCACATGTCCTCAATATAACTCTATTTTTATAAACTCAAATTTTAACTGATTGAGCTTATGATTTACCTTCCCTAATCTAGCAAGAACTTTTACTAAATCTTGATTATGATTAGTTAAACTGTTGTCATAGCAAATGAGATCTAGTGTAGTCTTAATATACAAAACATCTAAATATACAAAACAATTCTCATAATTCAACCCAGCCATGGTAATTAGCATTATTCTACAAAAAGCATTTGGATTAATTTTCAATCCCATCTGTAATCTCGTCAACTGACAATTGCCCTGTATCTGATAAGGATTGTTTCTATATCTGTCACAGAAAACTTATCATCCTCCATCTATCCATTCAGTAACCTAAAGTCTATGACAGGTCTGAAAACTTGATTACCTTTCAAATCAGATATATTTTGGTACCAAAAGTAACGGAGAAAACCACGCGATAAGCGCCTTTTCAAGAATACCTTACCTGAGCATCTTAATAACTTGCTCGTAACTCAGATTTTTGAACATGTTGGGCAGGATAAAGTTTTACATACACAGGTCTGGGATTCCCTTTCGATTTCATATCTTGAGTTAAATTATTAGTCATTAGCTTATACCTCTGTAGAAAAGAAAACATCGGTAAATTTTGCACAAATCTTTTGTACCGAATCTATCTCTTCCTCATAGATACCCTGGACATTTACACGTGCATCTCCGAATTGTTTAATATCAAAATTCCGTGTATCCCCAACTCTTGGTTTGTAATTACGTAACTTAACTTCATGATGATTTATGATCATGGAGTTTTGCCGTAATTTTAGGAGGTAATTAATTGATCACGCATAAAGTCGACCCTAAAATTTTAATTTAATATTTTACTGGATAATGAATTTTGAATTATATGAGTCTTTCAACTCGAGTAACCCCTCTCCTAAAAGCACCAATTGCATCTCTTTTACAAATGATATCGAAACAAATGTCTGGTTACATCAAAATTTTACTGTTTTAATGGTGTCGGCTACTAAGCTTATTAGAGACAGCAAAATATTAAATACAACAAAATACAAAATATTATGTAGAGGTGTGTGTTTCTGTGTAAATCGAACGCTATCCTAACTATTCAGCTAATTGAATGTCTACTATTAAGACTACACTAGCTGCTAGAATTACTAGATTAGCCATAAAGTAACTTGATCAACAGTAAATATGACACCTTTTTATTAATATGGCATATAGTAAAATCTCTGACTTCTAGAATGTGATTAGTAGGATCTGTAATTGAGGATAATACGTTAAGACAAGTCGACAGTGGGCTTTAGTAACCTAAAATGAAAAAGCAAATTACGAAAATGCTCCAATCTAGCTCTCTCTTTCATTAAACGTACCTTATCACATCTTCTTTGCTGCCCCTCTGCGGAAATTGTGTGGTGACGGTAATTTGTCATATCAATGAAATATACGTACATACGTACATAATTATTAATTACACTTTAGCGATTTCGAACAAATTTAATTATAAAATTAAAATTACGTCTTTTTCTGTCGGTGTGCGATCTGGCGGGTAATTAAATTGAAAGGCTATAACAGATAATTATTTTCATAGACGTTCGATTTTCCCTTCATTTGGAAAATTGAATCTTAATTAATGGTTTAATCAAACGCAGATCGCAGACGTGAAAAAAGCTTTTGGCGAAAATAATGAAGGCATTATATAATTTGTGTAAAAATATACTTCACCGTATACCTTGCTTATTCTATCAAAGATTGAAGTTTCAAATTAATTAAGCTTAAAAAGCTTTTAACTTTCCTTATCTTGTTCTTAAATGCTGAAGAAATGTGCATCAAAGTCTATAGCTGACTGTTGAAATCTAAGCTTACTTATATGTTAACAAATTTGGGATATTGGGACTCTTTTTTCAGAACATCATTGTATTTATATAAGTGAATATACATTAACTCCGTTCTGAACCTATCATCGGACAAATATTGTTTTATTGAAAACTCTATATATGTTACTGTGAGCGAACTGTCATTTACAATGTGTTTTTAGGTTGATGTGAAATATTCCCTAAATTATATCTGATTGTCTCGATCTGTTTCTACAATTTTATTCCGATTAGTGAAAACTACCAAATTTTTTGTAGAGAAATCAGGAATATAATTGTGGAAACAGATCGCGACAATTAGATGAAATATTTCAAATTAACCTAAAAACACATTGTAAATGACAGTTCGCATACATGTAACATATATAGAGTTTTCAATCAAACAATATTTGTCTGATGATAGGTTCAGAACGGAGTTAGTGTATATTCATTTATACAAATACAAAGACGTTCTGTAAAATAGAGGGTGTTGATAAAGCTTAAATACCTAATAGCAGAAATGGCCATCCATCCAAAATATCCATCGGAATTTTTTCTACCTTTGTAGTCTCTCATATATGATTCGAATTTTTCGATGATTACCTGCTTAAATAATTACTTATATGTAATATTTATAGATATAAGTAGTAGTAATTGTTGCTTCTTAAAAGTAAATAGTTTCTTCATATGTTTGGATCATTTTTGAAGACAAAGGTATGCAGCATTCTCATAAATGTTACGGATTTTATCAAAAAATACCATACTAATGAGCGTAGAAGTATTATATAATCTTAAAGTAAATTGTGTCGAATAGTACTTTAATTAAAAAGTTATATTGGGTTTTTGGACGCATAGATTTATTATGCTTTTGGTTTATAATCTTCGTAACGTGTTGTCAAACAATGTTAGTTTCTTCGGACTAAAAGTTAAAATTAAAATTTGAATTATTCTAAATTGTAATAAAGAAGATAAATAGTAATGTTAAACAAAAAAAACATATTTTTGGATAAAAGTAAAAATAACTGTAACAACAAGTATGTTACCTTCAAATATAATTCACTAAAGTCAGAAATGCCAACAAAGAATATTATATTATGAATTAAAATCCATTATCACCCATATAATATTTAATATTATATATATCTTCTAATAAAAACTCAAATATGGTTCAGAAAGAATATAAAATGTAAGTTGATATAAAATTATTTGAATAAAATATAATAGGGGATTGTTATATCAAATAAAATGAATAAATAAACTGAATTATGTAAATTTTTGTAAAAATGGCTGATTGGTTGATAATTAGTTTTACTATTTGCCAAAATTGATTGCAGATTTATAATAAAGAAAAATTTATATTGGATTGTAAGATTAAAAAATAATAAGAATAATGATAATGAATTAGTTTGATTTTAGATTGAAATTATATTCATATAATAAGAAAATAAAAGTTGTATTTAGTTTTTATATAGAACATTATCAATCATAAAATATATTGATAAGTTATTACTAAATAAACTTGAAATTGAAAATTATTATTTGGAAAATTTGAAACTGGTTTGTAGTGCGAAAGGATTATATTTTAAAAGTTTGTAATAAATTTTACTTATATTACAATTCACTTATTTAGCTAAAATTTTAGGATTATTAAAATAAAATTTATGTCCATTTTCATGTGAAAGAGAAACAAGTTTTGTTTTTCATTATTATCTTGATTATATGCTGTGCAACTTAATTGATAATTATAAATTCTATTTTTAAGTAAGTGTTTTGTGTGTCCAATATAGCAATGTGTACAATGTAAACAAATGATTCTGTAAACAAGATTGGAAAGTAAATTGATTGGTAATGGGTCTTTTAGTTGTGAATGTAAAGTTTTGATTGTTTTAGTATTAAAACTTGTAAAATAATGTTCGCCTTTATATTACAAATTGGTATTCATTTATTGGATAATTTATTAATATGTGGTGTCGAAAAACATTTTTTTTATTATTTCTATTAATGTTTATATTTGAAATTGAATTATTGTGTTAGATTGATTATTGCTAATTATTGTAATTGGATTATTGATTGGTTTGGTACGTTATATATTAATTAAAGATTTGGTAAAATTATTTGAAATTAAATTTAATTTTAGAAAACATATATTTTTATTATGAAACTTTTTATTAATAACTTTATAAATTTTCTTAATTTTTTATTACATAATATTAATTTCTTGATGAAACAGATGATCAGAATAAAAGTTTAGTATTCTATTTAAATTTATTGGTTTATTATAAAGATAAAAATGAAATTCTTATTAATATGATATACTTCAATATGAAGAAAACAAATTTTATTACATATTTCAACTTTGTAAATAATAAAATTCCGAAAATTCCAGGTGGAATTAAGATGTGGATTATAACTTCTAAGTTGTTGAATAGCATAAAATGTTTTATCATCAGGAATAGCTGTTAGAGTATCATCTATATAAATTAGCATAAAAGGAATTTGAAAATAAAAATTTTGAATTGTTTTTATTACTAAATCATGCATTACAGTAGATGCTAAAATACTTGAAAAAAGATAGTTATTCATATTTGAAAGGTTCAAAATACTTGAAGATTTTCGATACCATAATGTTGATTGCTAGAAACGCTTTGGACTTCCAAAAATTAGATTTTCAAATATGATCGTCTAAGCTTGATTGAGACAAGCTTAGACTATCATATTTTGACTATCAATGGCAGAAATGTGTTTAAGGCTCAAGTTCCGCATAGGTAACAGTAATAAGGAAATTGGTCAGAATTAAGGTCTAGAATAATTTAATTTATTCTTGTCAACAGCCAGAGTTCCAGCAACACTCCAAAATTTGCAAACCTAAATATGCTCTATTGCCAACAACACAACCAAATAAATTACAGTTTAAACGTAAGAATATCTTTCTAAAAAAAGATGGTAAACTTATACTCAATAAACTGTATCCAAAATCGTTCTTACCAAAGTCAAATAAACTATTCATCAATCCACAAAATATTAAACATATAGAGAATTTGAAAATATAAGTAAGTTAAAAATTAACAAACTCTGATTGTTGGCAGATTCAATTTTCAACGCAAATTTACTAAGAAAACAAGAAACTATTTTGTTAAAGATAGTTAGAAAAATGTTAAAGAAATAGCTGTAGAAGAAGCAATCGAAGAAGAAAGTACAGATGAAGTGTCAAGTAAACCCTCTATAACGAGAATAACATGCCGATTAGACAAATGAATCAAGCAACACCTATACTTCTGATGGGCAAGTTATAAAGGACTAAACAAATTACACGATTTCTTTTGAAAAGTTGTAACCTTCTTGTTCCAAGATAGTTGAATTAGAACGTTAAGACAGAATTTTGGCCAATTTTATGAACACTAGGTCTTGGCAAGGTATGAAATTACAACTAATGTATTAAACATAGTAAGTTACTTGTAGTATAGAGTATTTCCTTATTAAATTATAGTTAGTTTGGTATTTATTCATTTAACATTGTCTCTGGTAAAACTTATTTTTTAACATCCGGAATTCAATGAGTCCCCTGTTTCCAGGAACATTTTGCTAAGTATTTGATATTCTGTATCACCCATAATTGCAAATTAGTATGATAGCGCCTTCGATTCAGTTAATTTAAGGGATATTTTGTAAGCTAAAAGGTTTGTTTACATTTGGTTACGTGATTAAAGTAACATTAAAGGAAGATTAGTTGTGCTTAAAAATTTGGTAAAAAAACATTTACGTTATATATAAGATTACGTCGCATCACTCGATTAGCCATTGATGCAGGATATGTAAATTTATAATGTAGTAACTAGTACAATGCAGTTTTGAATTGGTACGGTGAACTTGTATGGTGCAGAGGACGCTGGACGATGGTGTTGACGATGGACGATGGAGGACGATGGTGTTGACATCCGTTTAGCGCCAGGGCATATTGACTGAAATGTAGGTACTTGCCGGTGTAAGCTGAACATACCGCAAAACACGATAATTGTGAAACTGTACCGGACCACTAAGTAACCGTTCCAAACAAATGGAAGTTTTTCTGTTAGAGTATCTGGAAACTATCTGGAATGTGTATACTTCTAGGGATATTTGATGTGGGAGAATCGGCTGTATTGTTTATCGATTTTCCCTTTGGAGGGGCGAGTGTGCTTCGGGAGTTGTCGTACCTCCATGTCGATGTTTAAATGATAGTTATCCGATTGGTTACTGGGTTATGTAAGTGTCGATAATCCGATGAGAGATAGGTGAGCGCCATTAACGGGAAATGGAGGGGATGCTTCTTGCTGAACTGAAATTAAGGAAGTCGGATGTGATTTACTCTCCTCTGTAAACTTGTGCTAAGCAGACGCCAATTTTTTGGCTTCTTAAGTTTTTATTTTTCCAAGAGTAAAATATCGTTGTGAATAAATATTAATTAGAAATAAATCGAGATATATGCAATAGATTTTAGATTAGGTCACTAGGCACCATAAGCTGATAAAGGCCCAGATTGGTTAAAATATTGAAGTTTTTTGTTTGTGTAAATGGCTCTGAGTTCTATATTCTTTCAAAACTTTCTTGAAAGACTAGATATGCTTATATATCCTAAACTAGTATACCCTATAAATTGCCTACTCATGAGATCCCTGGTCCCCGTATTTGCCTAATGCGCGGACAGCTTGTAGTGAAATTATTGGATTTATTCCCCTAATTTCCTACAGTACTGGTATTTAACATTAAGTAATTAGTTTTCTATAATTGTTTGTTGATAATTACTTTGTATCAAATATATAAACAATACGTGTTATTTCAAGGCATTATGATTAAATATGCTTTAACAATACGCAGTCAACCATATATCTCGATATTCCTACAGAAGTAAATGTACGGACTAAATAAACGCCAATATTTTAAACTGATATCCACCGTATTAACTGAACGCTGTTTTAAGATGTATACGTATGTACAGTATATTCTTCTAATTACATTCTATATTCAATATCAGACTCGATATTCACTATATTATTCATTATTAATCCCAATATCTAAATTTAGATTGTAAAAGTTTCATGCACAATTTATATACAAAAATATAATTAAGTGTTATTTATTTTTCTAAATAAAAATGTTTGCTTAACTATTCATTTTTAAAACCATAATTTAAATTCATATATTCTCCTAAAAACGAGAATACCACAACCTTGCTGTTTGGTTTGCTGCGGCCTACAACTGCTATTATCTCACTTTTTGGGTAATTTCTAATGAGGTAGTCGCCATGAGAATTTCAATTTTACTACCACTGAGTGCGCTAACCCACGAATTCCCAGGCTACAGTATCGTTTTGCTCCGGTCTTCGGCCATTCTTAACTCACTTTTCGGGTAATTCATAACACGGTTGCCAAGAACTTTACAATCCGAGTACCATGAATTCGCCTATCTATGAGTCCCCGAAACCAGTTAGTTCCGCTGTTCGAGGAGGACAGCTTCGCTGTGCACATTTTGTCGAAGCCATTTACTGGTCTTACCTCACTTTTCGGGTAATTTTTAAAAGATTAGTCGCCAGTTTCGCTGTTTTATTTTATTCAGGAGTTATGAACAGAAAGTAAACAGAATTCTTGCCATTTGAAGCCTACTATCCATATAAACGTGGAAAAATGAATGTTGTGAAGAAACTCAAATTTGAATAACTATAAATTGTAGATAACCGATTTGACAACATAAAAATGGGCCTATGGAAGACATGTGAAAAATATAGCGCAAGTAGAAATAATATCAAATGGTAGCAAAAAAATTCTGCAAATAATACCTCTAGGCATAAAACTGTACGTATGGGTTTTAGACTACAGTAAAATATTCGTCTCTGTTCAATGGAATGATATGTGCTAGATTCTAGATGAGTAAACAGAATTCATATTTACAAACCATATTTACAATTCATATTTACAAATCTATTAAAACATACTTTAACCTTTGGTATACCGTATTTAAATTTTATATGTATTATTACATTTTTATTATTATTTTAATAATATATTTTTAATATTATATTATAATTAATATCATACATAAATTATTATTATTATTATACAAAACATGTTGATATAAGGATTGTGAGAAATACTAATTCTCAAAGGCGGATATGGGAAAAGAATTGCAGATTTATTTTCTTACGATCAAACAATTGCAGCCATTCACTACTTCTGTCGGAACAGTAGCGTTTGAGTAGTAGCACGTAAACAACGCTCTCTTAGACATTATCCACACCAGCATGTCCGATACGATTTGACTCGAGATTGAACTCAACAAGTGTACGCGCCTAGTCTTATTATAATGTATGAGGAACATACATCAGTTTTAGATAGAATTATTACTGAATATAAGGTAATATATTTCTGTTCTGTTTGCGTTTTTAAATTTCAAGGTGAATTTTTCAACTTTCAGTACTCGTAGGTAATCTAAATTATTTAAGATTGCCAAATTCTATTAAATGGTTTATTTATTTAAGTATTTTGTTTGATGTGAAAGTAGTTGGTAAGTTGAAAATGTTATTTAACACTTTGAATTTCATTTTAACTTTGGTGCACGGAATACAACGTGACTTCAAGCATCTGACTCTTTCATTTTGATGTATAAGAAATTCACAAAGCTTTAGGAAATTGAAATAGTATAATAATGATTAATGCTAATAAAATGAAAACCTTCACCGTTTGTTATTCTAATAAGACGACACTAATAACTAGATGAGAGGAGCAGCTGCTCAGCGTCCTGCTCAGCGTCCAGCGTCCGAAACGGGTATATATGGCTACATATGGGTAT
>WYDF02278308.1:0-17365 GCA_009867245.2 Adranes taylori | reverse complement strand
CATATAAGTTTAACCAATGTTTCCAGAAAAAGTACAAATTTACCTCAATACTAGTAAAACAGGCTTGGTTTAATAATTGGTTTAATAATGAACTACGTGAAAAACGTAATCAACTGTCACTAGCTAAGGAGATATATAACAAAAATCCAAACGAAAAATTAAAAAACATGATGTCGGACCTGAGAAGAAACATAAGAGGAGTCAAAATGGAGGCAAACAATGATTTTATATGAATCGTGTCAAATAAAGTTCAAGCCACATGGCATATCGTAAACTTTAGCATAAATAGATGTAAAAATACTGTGGATGGCCTTTATATCTTTTTCCATGACGTTCCGTATACAGGTATTGACAAGGAATCTATAAACCGCGACATAATAAAGGAAATTTCATATGACCTCTAACATTCGTTCCAGATAGAAGAGGTTTCCTTTAATGATGTTCGCACAATTATAAATGAAGTTTCGCAGACTAATAGTAGGGACATATACGAAATTAATTTCAAAATCATTAAAAAAAAACTATGAACATAATATTTGTCTCATTAACAAAATGCACAAACCCATGGTTAAGAGACAGCATATTTCCAGACGTACTAAAACCTCAAAATGGTGGTCCCAATACCAAAGAAATCAAGTAATTTGAAATCACCAACATAGATTAGACCAATATCGTTGATACCAATATTTGCTAAAATATTAGAAAAAGTTCTTAAAAATCAAATCGTCCATCACGTGAAAATAAATGAATTTTATAATGAGGGACAGTATGGGTTTAATATGGGTTAAAAATCACACAACAAATGGAGGAATGATAGAGTTGGTGAAAAACATATTGAATGCTTTTGTGAGCGGGTAATACACGTAAGCGGTGTTTTGTGATCTTACAAAGGCAGGTGATTGTGTACCGCATGAAATCTTGTTTCAAAAATTGAGACTATATCACTTTGATGAAAAGTTAATTGAAATTATTAAATCGTATCTAACCAAAAGACTACAAACAGTTGATATAAATCAGGAAAAGTCTAACCCGATAGAAATAAAGATTGGAGTCCCATAGGGTTTCATATTAGAACCAGTTTTATTTCTTATATTTGTAATTGACGTCTTTAAATTAGATGATTTTAAAAAAACATCTGGAAACTTCTAATCTACAAAATCGGTGAAATTTTTAGACAATAAGTTGGTGTGGAACATTCACTGTGAAAATCTCACCATAAAAGTTAACTGGAATATCTTTGCTCTACCTAAGATAGTGGTATTGGTAACTAAACCAATACTTAAAATGACCTACTACACACTATATCACAGTCATCTCAAATACGCAATTATCATATGGGGAAGATCAAGTCATTATCAAAGAATTTTTCGACTACAAAGACGTACAATTAGGATTGTCGCAGGATTACCTTAAAGAGCAAGCTGCAGATCGGCTTTTGAAAACATGGGGATTCTGACACTACCATCTCTGTATATCTATGAGACATTTGTTTATATCCATAGCCAAAAAGATTTATTAACTACAACCATAAACGGCTTAGAAAGTCAGAAAAAAGTTTCCTGTTCATGGGCATTAAATTTTTTAATAAATTAGAGGTGCAAATCAGAGAAGTACAAACAAAAGATTTCAAAAAGGCAGTTTATAACATTCTGATGGTGAGCAAATGTTACACAATGGAGGAATTTTTAAACTCAAATGCAATGAGCTTCTCAAAATGAGGCTATGACCTTTAAATACAGCAATTATAGCACATTATAACAATACTAATTCCATAGAATCACGTTTTACACGTGAATTTTTCGTAGGTCTAAGCGGAGATTTATATGCACATATGTGACTTAAATTTATGTATATGTTGTGTCTTTAGATGAATTGTGTATTGTGTCAGTTTTTTGGTTGTACTTATTAAGTTTGACGAGTGTAAGCAATATTTATTGAATGAACACAATAAGTTTCTTAGTTTCTTTTTTCTTACTAACTTATATAATCTATTTCAAATTATTGTTCATTTAAATATTCCCTGATTGATTAATTGTAATTTGTTGCATTAGGCTGAGCCTATAGTATTACAATAATGCTATCTTCACTACCCTCTCATAATAGCAGTCTTTAATGCTGGTCACATTCAAAAAAGGTGTGTATCTTATAATTCAGTTTTACTTTATGAACATAATGAGGGTGTTAATAAACGCTTATACTAATGCGAGAAATGGTCCATCCATCTTGAACAATCGCGTCAAATATTTCAGTGCAAATAATTGACGTCTAAATTATTTATTTAGTTCAAACAAAATACACATTTAATATATTTTATTTGTAAAATTGTAGAATATTGTATAAGTAATCTCAAAATATGTAAATTGTATTGAAATTATAATAATAATCATATCTTTAATAATATAAACACTTATAATTTTTTAAAAGACACTTCGAGAGTTTAGTTTATGGAGTTTGCATGATCCTCTGAATGATTTTCACTATGTCGCATCGGATTAGCAGTCGTATCGCTTATAAAGTCGCCTTGTCCATAGTTTCTTATATTAGGTTGACCATTTTCATTTTGCCTATTTCTGCCCGTAGATGATTCTGCCACGTCACCTACATTTAATCGACGTGGAATATTTATCTCCATAGTTCTTGCAGCTTGAATAGTTGCATCAATGAATGGAGCTATTATTCTTTTACGCTGTCTTTTAGGCGGTGGTGCAGTCGTGTCTATTAATGAAGATCGTGTCCGACGCTGACCTATCACTACTGGAGGTAAATCTTTAATTATACTTTGACTTTCTGCAAGCGTTCTCTCAATTGAAGATGTTCTATGTGATTTTGATTTTCTAAGTTTATTGGTTTGAGTATTATGTAATTTTCTACTTTCTTCAAATTGAGGCATTTTATTAATTAAGCTGATGCTTGTTAAAGAAAAGGGAACTGACATTTCCAAAATTTTAAACTGTCAAAATAATCTAGAAAAAAAAAATGCGATAACCAACTGTGATCCAAAATGTTAATGTTATTATCCAATAATGCAGGAACTAGTTAGTATTACTAAAGTCACTTCATTTGTTTCTTGGTGTCACTTTCTTACGAATTCTTGTATATACGCCGCTACTTCAGAAACATTATTGACGTTGTTTGCACACTACGATTGTATTTTATATTTATTTTTTTATATGTATAATCTCGCGACGCGAATTAGGTAACATAAATTACTCTATAAAGTTACATAAATAAATTACAGTGAAGTATTCAGCAGCCAACTTCAATATCAATTGCTGTTTAAATCTCAGAAAACACGTTCTTTTATACGTATTTCATCAATATTGGCATATGTAATATTGTGACAAAAATGTATCTGTATGTACCTAGATGTAGAACATATAGACTAAATAGAAGTCTGAACGCCATCGACATTTATGGAAATATTCTTCTAATTTTATTTCTTGTCTAAACCCGAAATTCTAGACAATTTAACCGTCGATTATATTTGTTGCAGATATTACGTCGAAAACGTTTCAAAAAACTTCCCCTACAAGCCAACTACTATCCAATGCCAACTTTAGGATATATAGAAGATGCTAAAGTTCGACTCAGTGTGATTACTAGTAGTCCTGTAGGCTGTTCTTCAGTAAAACCAGGCCAGCTAGAAGTAATGTTGGACCGTAGACTGATGCAAGATGACAATTTGGGTTTGGGAGAAGGTGTTACGGACAATAAACCTACCGAACATATTTTTAGACTGATTTTAGAACACCGTAAACCGTCTTGTCAGGTTAGTTTTGAATCGCGTTCTTGGAATTTATTCAGCGTAGTTTATTTATTCTTAAGCAATTTTTTATAATTTATATTTACAAAAGCAACAACTTCCTTACCATAACTTTATTCTAATTCAGTATTTCTAGTAAAGAATTCAAATCTACTTAATAATTCCATATTGTTTTTAAAAGTTATAAATAAAACATCAGGGATCACAATAAGGACTCCATATTCCCCAGTCAATTGGATAAAACTCCAATTAGCTTATGTAATATTGTAATACTAATTTGTGAAGAATTTAATATTAAATTCTGGTCCGGGGACAAACTTATACAGTTTACTGAATTACTGGCGTCTTATGGTTTTAGTATTACCATAAATCAACCAACAAGATTTGATAACTGTTTAGATAATATCTTTGTGAATTCATTTTATCCGGCTTGTAAATTTTATGTCCTGGATCCTGGGATTTCGGATAATAAAGTACAAATATGTCAAGGAATCTTTAATCAGATTCATGGCTTTAAGAAAATAGACGTTACTTACAGACCATTGACAGAAACTTTCGTCTCTGATATGTTGCTAGGTTTAGAGCAGATTGATTAGAGTTTTATTGATGTGCCGAAGAACTATTCAAGATATTCTTTGATACTTTTCAGAATTTTTTTTTGTACTTTCCCAGAATCTAGCAGGAAATGTCAGATTAGTGGCAAACTAAACTTAAAAATTAATTGGTTTAATTCAAGCGTACGTACATTAAGAGATAATCTTTCTCTTGCTAAATCCATTAGTGACGTATCCTCATGAAGCACGCTTCACTTTAAAAATCTATGTTCATCAGAAATTAAGAAAGCTAAATACCTAGCAAATGATAATTATATATTAAATTCTTCGAATAAATTGAAAGCTGGTTGGGACATCATAAAATCAATTATTGATAAAAAACTTGATGTGCCATGTACAGATTTTAATTTGTTCTTCTCTAAGATTAGTCATGAAAGAAGAAAACATATCGCTAGTGATAATGCTCTATATTTAAATAATATATCAACGCCACTCTCGCATATATCAGTTCCGTTTGTACTAAGGGAGTGTACTCTCAATGATGTAAAAGATACTATCTATCAAATTAATAATACGAAAAGTAAAGACATATATAGGATAAATTCTAAACTAATTAAAAAATCTATGAATCATATCCTCATACCATGAACTAAAATTATTAACAAATGAACAAATGTTTTCTCCAAGGCATTTTCCGACTCCTTTAAAGTATGCAAAGGTAAATTTATTTAATACAAGTTAGTTTGGTTTTAGAAAAGGACTGTCAGCGCGATGAAAGAACTTATTGATTCTTTACTGGACATGTTTGCAAAAGGGGAATACTCGCAGGCTATTTTTTGCGATCTGTCTAAGGCGTACGACTGTGTCAATCATGAGCTATTGATATGCAAATTGTGTCATTATGGTTTTGACAAAAAGCTGATAACACTGGTTGGCTTTTATTTTCGTAATCCGTAGTAAAAAATAATTATATTGCTGAATCAATACCAATAACACTAGGTACCTCAGGGGTCTATTTTGGGCCCTTGTCTAAATTTAATATATATATGTGACTTTTTTTTAAATAAACTCTTATAAAGATTCTTTATGCTGATTGTAAGAGGTACAAATCTTGAAGCACTGGTAGAAGACTCATGCACTGCACTGTCGGACGCTAAAGAATGGTTTGCATTGAATCGCTTATCCTTAAATAAATCAGACATCTCAAATTTTGTTTTCACTGAAATCACATTTCACTTGTGAATCTAAAATTTTTGAGTATTACCATCAACAGGCTTGAGTCGAGCACTGCTTAAAAGTCTCTAAAGTATTGGCAAGAATTTGCATTGTGGGTTTTATCTAATTCTGTATCTTTTAGTGTGCTTAAAATGGCATATTACTCGCATATGATTTATAGCATTATTATATGGGGACGATCCAGTGAGCAATCCCTCTTAAGATCTCAAAGACGCGCGGTCCGCATTGTAGTAGGCTTGTCATATAGAACCGATTGTAGACAATGTTTCAGAGACCTACGTATACTTACTTTTCCTTTCGTGTACATATCTGAAACTTTAATTTATGTTAAAGAGTTCCTCACTCGATACAGGACATCATTCTTACGGTACGAGATCACATGACCATATATGTCCACCTATCATCCGTCTAGATAAATCAGAGAAAAGTTTTTTTAGATATTCGTTTTTTTAATATGTTACCACGCTACCTTGTTACCATGTTACCACGTTACCATGCTACCTTTAGAATGTTATCTTTGGCGTTATTTAAAGTTACAGTGAAAAACTTTCTTGTCACCCAGACAAGTATAAGCTCACAAGAGAATATAAATAAGAATACACATGAAACTTACCATACTGAAATTAATTCAAATGCACGCGAAAACTCAATAGTTGAAGATACAACTGAACCTTCAACTAGTTATGCAAGCAAGAAGAATAGCACCAGAAATATCAAACAGCACAGATCCAAGAAAACCCAATACAAGTACACCACTCATATTGAAGATCACATAACACAAGAAGAAACCAATTCAAAAACAACATGTAAAGATGCATTATTGAAAACTAATCAAGTAAATAAACAAAAAGCGCCAGGCAACCAACAAATCACATTGAATAGCTTAGCCAGCAACACACATTACAGTAGACCTACGGGGCATGATAAAAATGTTGACTTACCACATTATACAGAAAACAAAGATCACACCATAAGTAATGAAGAAGATGATAGTTTAAAAGTTGTTTCAAGAAAACTAGCCTAAATAAAAACAATATAAAAGGTTCAGCAGTGTTTGAAGATGGATTCAAATTATCCAATGGACCTTTAATAAAGAAAGCATGGTTACATAAGACTAGATTTAACTGCAGATCCGTTAAAAGCCACTTAAATAACAAATATAACAGAACCTACTTTGAATGTGAAAAAATAATAGGTAGGCACGAAAAAGGAACATTTGCATCTTTTAAAGTTGGAACGCCATTTTTGGAATTAGAGAAACTTCCGAATCCAAACAATTTGGAAACAATTTGGGAACCATAAATCGCTATAATTTTTTTATCGAGGATCAGAGGATAAAAGTGCGAGAGAAAACCATAAATAACCCAAAAGGAAAAAATGTAAAAAACATACGACAGAATATCACTATTCTGTATATAAATGGTTGCCAAATCAATTGGCAACCAAATAAAAATTTTATGCTTAACTGAACATTTCTTGAATAAAGAAGAAGCCGCGGCACTGAAATTGGATAATTTCAAGGTAATAGACAACTTTCAAGAAATGTCTCATTCACGGGGGTGTAATCATCTTAGCAAAATATGAATAAACTGAAACAATGGAACTTCCTTTAAACCTGAACTGTGAAAAGCTATTTGAACAGCAGGAATTTCGCTACCAGAGTTAAATACTATTATAATACCCATATACAGATCTCCAAATGGAGATTTAAATATTTTTTATAATAACATTGAAATTCTGCTAAATTATATAAAAAGTAAAATACTAAACACCAACATCTATATTCTAGGAGACTTTAATGTCTTGTTCAACAATAAGTCAGATACAAATGCGAGTGACCTATGTGATTAATTAGGCAGCTGCGTCTTTTATAAACTTGTAGAATTCCCAACAACGCAAAGAAATTGCATCGACAATGTCTTTACAACAATGTTTGTGGACTCGACGTCTCTCCGGTGGACCTGGCCATGTTGGACTACTTTGGTATATGACTACAAATAAGCCCTCAGGAGTACACTGTTGTAAGTAAAATCATTCGCCCCATTAATTCAGCAGGTAAAATAATATTGTACAACTTACTCGATCTTGTAAATTGGGATCAAACTCAAGGCAGCATACATACGCAGGATAAATTCAAAAGATTTCATGACATATTCATAAATAATTGCTACGCAGCATTTCCGGAGAAAAAGATAAAATCTAAATTATCCAAGAGTAATAAAATCGAATGGTTCACCCCTGAACTTGAAAATATGAGAGGAATGTTGCATCTTATGAAAGCCGCTTATGATAAAGCGAAAACTGAAGTATTTAAACTAAAATATCAAAACTACAAAAACAAATATAATGATGCCATAAAAAACGCTAAACTAAATGCAAATTCTAAATTCATCAAAAATTCAAGTAATCAAATAAAATATATGTGGCATGTAATAAATTCCAAAAGAAGCACACTAAAGGCATGCGATTTCTGAAATGTGGATGTCAACGAACTCAATGGTTTCTTTGCCAATATTGCAAACCAACTAATGTACACACTCCCGACAACTAGCAGAAACCCACTGGAATTTACAGATGAGTCATGTAGTAAATTCATGGAAGTATCAGCAAACGATGTGCGAAGAGCAATATTTGATATTAAACCAAGTAAATCTTGTGATATCTACGGAATGAACATACATATGGTGAGGTGACGAGAAGGAATATTTCCAAATATTCTTAAGAAATCAGTAGTCATTCCGATTCACAAAAAGGGCGCTCGTAATGATTTGACCAATTATAGACCAATATCCATTGTGACAACATTTTCAAAAATATTCGAAAAAATGTAGAAACAGCAATTATACTCCCATGTCGAGAAGAACAACTTGTTTGCAAGGGGACAATTTGGATTTAGGCAAGGTTCTGGAACCACTGAGGCATTATTAAAACTAGTGGAATCTGCACTAGAAAATTTCCACAATAAAGGAGCTTGTGTCGGAATGTTCCTAGATCTAACGAAAGCATTCAATTGCGTTTCACATTTTTACTGAATTTAATTAACTAATGTATTTATTTCAATAAATTATAATGATTTAACTAATATGATATTAACATGAATAAACTTGTCTTATATTCTAATAAAGTATCTTGTTTAAAAAAGTCGAATGCTTTACTTAAAATTTAAGTAAAGCATTCGACAAATTTCTTTCGAAAGATTCCATAAATTTCTTGATCATTTAAAACTTAAATGATCAAGAAATTTATGGAATTCTTTAATTTCATTTTGTAAAAGAATAATTATTTTTAGGCCACTTCAACGAGCCATCCATCAGGTATAGCTTCGTTATCGGCACATGTAGTTTCTGAAACTCTCCTAAATCCTTTGGTACGTTTATTACGCGCAAATGATGCTGATCTAGACACTGGAATTGAGACACCAACCATCTACACGCCTTCTGCATTGGTGTTACAAGCTGCTACTAGTGCAAGGATCGCGGATAACTGGGGTGTAGATTTTCATCTGGCATCTTTTCGAACTGGTGTCGTAGTTGGCAACAAAGATTACGTTGGTGTTGTAATACGAAGAACGCATTTGGATGTCTGTTTTACGGACGAACATTTATTGGCACGGTTTCCAATTAGTTCTGGAACGGTGAGTTTTTCTTTCAAATTAAGTTATTTAATAATCTTTTTATATAAAATTGCTAAAATAATTATAACACGAACGGCAAATGTGAGAAAAAAATCATAAATGATGTACACTTTGACAGCGCTACGGAATGGGTGACGGTTGTTTACAACTCCCGCATTGTAAAGTGACCGCTTCTCTGCATAAAGTACAGATCAATGTAAAACAAAAAAAGCATTCGAATCACCGGCCACCTAACAATACGGGAGCAACATATCGGTTATGATGCATGTTTGAATAAGATGTAATGTGTGTTATTTAATTCACAACTTATTTGTGTGCTGAAATAACGAAATCTATCTTAAAGGGCCTCCTTTTATAAGATCGGAACTGCGCGACAAGAATGAATAAAAATCTAAAGCGAGCCGTAGCACAATTTCGTTGGGCTAATCGTTTTAACAAATATCCTATATTACAAATTTTCAAGCTTTATCATTCGATCTATAGAAAGAATATTTTCAAATCAACTTATGATCAATGTGAATTAAATTTATACAAAAGTTGGCTACACCAACACTCTTTTCCCTTTGAAAAAAAATTCTTAGATCAAAACGATGCTTTAAAATAAATCCTCAAAGTTATTACTTAATAGATTATAGATACAATAGATTTAATAGAAAAGCAATAGAAAATTATTATAATAAAAGCAATAGAATAGCAATAACAATATTTCATTACAAGGTAGAATCAAAAACTCCAAAATGACTCCATTGTTTGTTTCATTGAAAGATAGAATAAAAACATTCAAAATAACCACCGCCACTCGTCAATTTCATTGAATAATAAAATGCAAAATCAAAGTGACCTCGTCGCCGCTCGTCAAGTTGTTACATTGTACACTATATTAAAAAATTTCAAGTGCCCCAATTTCTGATTATAAAATTAAAGAGAGTGTCTATGAAAGGAGTAGATTTGAAAGAACTAACATTATGAAAGGATTAGATTTACCCGCCTCTAAATGAAGCTAATAAAACTCAAACTTATTATTTTTTCAAGACTTTTCACATACTATTTTAGTGTCACAAAATGTCAATGGTAAAATAAATGCGACATACACAAAGAGAGCGTTTTCTGTTTCAGGCAATTCATAATTATGTATTCCAAAACTCATTCAGTCTTTTAACTCATTCCGCTCACAAACTTTTGATGAACTTAAAAAACGTTATAGAAACTTTAATTTTCTTAGCGTAACTAGAGTGTTTTCTGCTATAATAGATTTGGTTATTATAAGTTTTTGAAATAATTTCAACAATAAACGATAATTTTTTCATTTTTTGTTGAAAATTATATTACTTATATTTTTAATTTAATTTTCAGATTAATATGAGCGTTATATTACCAACAACTGCAACAAATTTAAAACTTATTGAATCTACATTAACGTTCCTGAAAATAAAAGAATCGTACGACGTAAAAAAACTTATTTATATTTGTCCTATGGATACTAAAGCATTTTTATTACATCGTTGAACAAAAAGTGAGCAAATCTTATTTACAGTATTAGTTAATAGCTGAAAACAAAACGTCCCATTTAATTTTATATCAGGTTGTGAATAATTAGCTATGGTTCATTAACATAAAGCATAAATTGGTAAACACCCTCGAGTTAGTTTTGTATAAATTTTAGGTTGTACAACACTGCCATGTACCTCTCTACTAATGCTTACTGTCAAATAAACTATTTAATTAAAATACTCAATAATTCCAGTGTTCATAACTGTCAATAAAGTCATTTAATATCTCATGCTTTCATACGACTATTTTCGCTGTTCTAATTTTGCAATAGATAGGGAGAATCACATAATTTAGACACAAAATGTCTGTAACAAGTATTACTTCTAACTCCTGGATAGTAGAGCACCGATTCAATAGCTGATTGTCTATTGTACAATCAAAAACTATAGGAGACTCTTGTCTGGAAGATGAGAGAACATTTTATTGGATTTATTTTATTACGCAGGCACTATTCATGTTTATAGCGAAACAATCATTGAAGATCCTATTAGAACGAAAAGTTTTCCAATTCATCAACGGATACTAACTTTTTACAATCAGGGACATCTATAAGATCAAGTAATAAACAAAATAAAAAGTAAGAATCCTAAATTAGGAACCCGGGAAAACTAGAAGCTACTTGAAATATAGTACATAAAAATTATGACGTGAATAAAAATGTAAATTTCCTTCATGTTTGAACATTATTTCCCTTTAGAACCATAATTGTTCTGTAATCATTCCAGACCTTTTCGATGCCAATTTTGTTTGTAATGATTTTCGTAATTATATTTTCTAAGCGTTAAATCTTCACGAATTATAATTCTGGAATTTTTAAATTTGTGTAATCTTTTTTTTGCAATAATCGTACATGCCTCTCATATCACTTTGATTGTATGTTTTCCTTATACAATATTTTATTTTATAAAAAATGTGCGTGGTAATGACAGAAGATTTTGATATCTCAATGATATTTGGCGAGCCAGCTGTGAACCTGTAGATTACTTATACTTATAGACTTATAATATTATGTCCTAAATTATTATTTATTGTAAGATACATTTAACTTATTGCAATTACTATAAATATTTTTAAATTATATCATTAATTTCATGTACATGTATGTACAATAATACATCTGATGTAAATATTCATAATAAAAGCTTTAATCGTATAGAGCAAAATATGTGAATTTATATGGTTGGTTCTTTTTATTAAAATATATATTCATTGTTTTACAGGATTTACATAACTCATATGATTTGTTCTACCATGTATACTAAGTGTGTCTGTTATTCAAAGGACACTTTCACTGATCACCAGTTCGCAATGAGGCAGAATCTTTGTAATTAAATTCAGGAACGCACATGGCGCTACTTGTCGGGCTCCATAAATCACTTTATTATTTACTTGATATCAACGTTTCGGGCATTATATCGTCTCCTTTGTCTAACTCCAGAGCATGCAACTTATTGTAAACAAACTACTTACTCAGTCTATTTCAACTGTCACCGTTTTAACACAACAGTAACAGAATAAACATCAAAATAACGCTAAAGTTGTCAATTTTTACAAACACTATAATGTGACACCTTAATAGGTCGATCTTGAACAGTGATAAATAAGCAGCGTGTACTCGCTACATCGTAAAGTTTTTTTTTTAAAGGACGTAATATAGATCGTTTTCATTGTTATTACCCCATGTATGAATTTATTAAATAATTTTATAATGTCCATATATCTATCACAATAAATTAGAGTATTAATTTTCCATGAAGAATATATCTGATCTATTTCTGATCTTGTTTCTGCGTTACATTCAAAACTTCAGTTTCCGGTGTGATGCTCGATAGTTTAGTTTTCTCGTTACAATCCGCAATTCGTTTCGCCGAAACGACGGGCGTATCTGTCTCAGATTCAAGGAGCTCATTTCTGGCATTTGTTACCTGCAAAAGAATATACTGAATGACTTCTTCAATCAGAACAACATTTATTGGTGTCTCATATGTGTGACCATATTATAATAATATTCACACTGTACTCAAATCTTAAAAGTTACAACTAATTCAAATCATAGTTGTGTACTAGCGCAAAGTATTGGTATTAGTTTAAGATGAAATTTAAATAGTATTACAAAAATATATTCTGGGCATACCCCTATTTACTTCCATATGTGGCAGTCGTCATGTTGCATATTCTGTACGTATACTTCACAAAGAAGGCATTAATAACAAAAAATTATAACATTTAAATGACTTGTTTGCAATAAATAAACATTTAGCATCATAACTCAGCATCCTTTATATTTTGTATAATTTTTCGAACAAAATCAACTAGAGCATTTTCTTGACTTTCAACATTGAAGAAATCGCGTTATCTACAATGTCTTGAAAGGTCATAGATTTGCCTAATTCTCGTAAGCAGCACGTACAAACATAATATGTCTGCATCTTCAACTTCAGCGTTGGGATGTTTGCAGGCACTTAAATATATTTCCCGTATGCTGGTAATACCCGTACCAGTTAAGTCTTGAGTCATTTCAATCCGGAACCAAATTCCCTTTACCATTTGGTATCTGTCTGGTTTCTGCTCTTAATATTGCCGATGTGTTCTTTCATTGCTATATGTTACGACCCATTCATTTGCAAGCAAGTTTAGTGGCCCACCAGTATAACTTGGAACCCATATGTAGACATAGGCGCAAGTTGTGTCATCCATCCGAACAGTTGTAGTTTATCCTTTTGGCTGAGAACTTTCTCTGCTGCGTCCACCCATACTGGAGCTGCATGCAACATAATTGTTGGAAATTCTATATAGAAGATACATATTTCATGTCGTTTAATGCAACAAATCGAATATTTGAGATAATCGAGATAATGTGTTTAGTCCGGTCCACCTCCCTCCATTGCACTTTTTGTGGTCTCGTTTATGTCGATAAGTTTTAGACTCTTATCAAAAGATATTCCGAGGTATTTTATATTATATATTTTGGAATTGTATTATTTATCTGCGTATGTTAATAATGGGCATGGTTATTTTTCTTTTAACAGTTAGTACGCTAGATTATTTTTCGATTGCCCACTTTCAGTCGCCCAATGGCACATATAGCCTAGTGAGCCTACGGGGCCCAATCTGACGTATTTCAGACCCTGCCTAAGAATTGAGTTGATCTTAAGTTATTCAAATTGCGCGGATAGGCAGACAGGCACACACATACAAAGCCCACAGTAATATTTTTTAGAAACCACGTTTAAGCTAAGAAATTCTAAAAACGAATTTCCTAATGAAGATTTAAAAATCCCAAATTGTCATGAATTTCATATCTTTCATATATCTACATTTACTACTAAAATATATAAAAGTTAAAAAGTGGTGCCTCATTTTTTCTCAGAATTTACAAACATCGTTTACGATTGTTATTACAATTGTAAATTTATTAAATAATTTTATAATATCCACATATCACAATAAATTAGCGTATTAAATTCCCAAGAAGAATGTTTTTATTTCGATGTTTGTTTCTGCGTAATATTCAACAGTTCTATTTCTTGTGTGATACTGGATCGTTTAGTTTTGTCGTTAATGCCTGCAACTCGTTTCGCCGGTCCGGCGAAAGTGTCTGTATCAGTATGAAGCTGATTTCTGCCATTTCTTCCCTGCAAAAGAACATACTCAATGACTTCAAAAAGATGTATGAACGGATTGTAGTGATGTGAATCTTTCAAACTTCTGTATCTTTCATAAACCTATATTTACTACGTACATATGTATAACGTATGTGAAAGATAATATGTAATTAATAACTTACTTTTTGGATAGCCTCTTCAGCTGATTTACTGGATACAAGGTCGGGTACATGTTTGGATGCATCGAGTTGGCTTACTCTTTTTGAGGCATCAGCTGATCGTCTTGATTTGCGCGGTGATTCTTGTTGCTGTTCCAATGTTTGAACTTCTTCCATAACTAAAGTATAAAATTCGTGGACGTGATCGCTACCCCATCTTTCATATACTGGAAGTCCTATGTTTTGTTATATCTTACATAAAACAAAAGTTGAACCTTTTAAGTCGTCTATTAAATTCAATTAGCGCAATAGTATTTAGGGTAAATTAAACAACATTACTCTATCCCATGAATTCCCCGGTTCCCATATTTGCCTACGGCACGGACAGCTTAGCTGTTCGCTTTGTCGCGGCCTTCTATCCGTCTTGACTCTCTTTTCGGCTAATTTCTAAAAGAGTAGTATGGCGTACTTCGTACGCCAGTCTTATGAATTTTTTCGCTTTGGGGTGATCTGCTGCCGCTTTTGACTTCATTGTTTTCCCATTACCGCTTTTGAGTCCCACTACCGCAAAATTAAGGTCCCTGAATCTTACACTTGTTCCCCAAGTTTTATTTTTTCAACTTTCATAGGAACCCAGATATTTAATGTAGTACAATAGCCGGTCTCAAGTAAATCGATCGCGAAGTTTACGAAACAAAAAACACCCTGTATATATGTTACTTTGTAATTTTAGAAAAAATGTTTCAAATAAAATTGAACGAGTTTTTGGTGACCTATAGAATATAGTTTATTCAAGTGTCCTATCTTTTATAGTTCCTGCAATATATCATAAAGTTTGTCAAATTTTAAATGTGACAACGGCGCGCTCTATACCACTCGCATAGATAACACTACTTGCATTCGACACATAATACAATGCACTTAATGCGAGCGAAATTTCAGTCTTCTAATTTTAAAACTGAATTTCTCAATAAAATAATCATTTAGAATCCCTCCCAAAATTATAATGTGTACCCACCAGTGATAACAACATTTATTCAATTGCGGAAGCAGTTTATGTCTCATACTACCTAAAATAATTTTTCCTGCAACTTTGCATATATGACGTATTATGTAGGCCTTACATGCATATAATATCATTGTTGAATGTATATAATACCATGGCGACAAGTTGCCAAATTTTAAGTTAATAAGGGTCATATCTTTGAAACGATAAGAATTAGAAGGGCTACCAAAATGTAAAAAGTATACAGGGTGTTACCAATTAAAAAAAAATATTGCTCAAAATCGGTCAAGTATATTCAGTTGCTCAAACTAGCAGAATTGAGGTCCCTTAGACTTCATACGTTCCCCAACTTTCATTGGTAGTTTTTTCCAAGGTCAAATTACTCTGGTGCTATGGTGTGTGACTTTTGTAAACTCGCTTAAATATTAAAGGCACTTTCGACACAAAAATTTAATTAAAATCCTTTGTTATGTTTCTGAGAAAGTCGACCGCAAAGTTTGCAGAACAAAAACACTGTATATATGTTAAATTGTGATTTTAGAACAAAATGTTTCAAATCAAATCGAATGTCCCTTATGTAGCCTATAGAATAAAGTTTATGCAAATGTCCTCTCTTTTATCGTTCCTGAGATATTTCAAAAAGTTTGTTCAACTTCAAATGTGGCAAAACCGCTCCCTGTACAATTTGGCAACATTGTACTTTCTTTAGTCGACGCATAATACAATGTACTACATGTGTTTAAGCCTCCTAGTTTGAATACGAAATTTCTGAACAAAAAAATGGTTCCTGTCTGCCATATTGGATTTATAAAAAAAATGAAAACAACTGTTGTGCGGACTCATAATCTACATCTCTCCACCAAATTTCATCCAGATCGGTCCCAAAGGGAAGGAAATTTCTTGAACTTACATTCGTACATACATACGTACAGACACAGAAAAATCGACCTTTCTTTTAATTTTTTGAGCAAGAAAAAAGAAAAGCTTTTTATATGAAAAATTTTTCCTTATCTTTCACATACCTAAATGTATTACATACCTATATGGTATATGAAAGATAAAAATTCATGGACGTGATCGCCACCCCATCTGTCATATTCTGGAAGTCATTCGTTGTATTTATAACTAGTCTATTAAATTCAATTTGCACAATAGTGGTTTAGGGTAAATTACATGAAACTAGCGTAACCTATAATCGCCTACCCATGAATCCACCGGTTCCCATACTTGCCTACGGCGCAGGTGGCAAGAACGAGAGCCGCGGCCTACGGACACCTTGTCTCACGTTTTCGCCGTATTTCCCTCCACTACACGCGGCCTATGGCCGCTCTTCATTCACTTTTGGAAAATTTCTAATTGAGCTTCTATAAGACCTTCTAATAAAACTTCTAAATAGAGCTTTTAATAAAGCTTCCAATAGAGCTTCTAATAGAGCTCCGAACATTTAATTTGTCCACGCACGAATTCGAAGACATGAGGTTCCCATATTTGCCTACGGCGCGGATAGCTTCTTTGGCCGTTTTTCCGACTTTCGGAAAATTTCTAACTGACCAGTCTGCCGTGCTTCGCACACAAAAAATTACAACAATTATTTTCCAGAAAATTTATCGCAAAATTTGCAAAACAACAAACCCTGTAAGTATGTTAAATTGTGATTTTATTAAAAAAAAAATTCAAATAAACTCAAAGAAGTTCAGGTAGCATATTCAACAAACTTTATCTTTTATATAATAGTTGTTTAATTAAGCAAGCAATCATCGAAAATTGCGAATCATATATGGGAGACCACAAAGGTAGAAAAAATTCCGATGAACATTTGGGTGGATGGCCATTTCTGCTATTAAGGTATATTAAGCTT
>WYDF02278297.1:0-17366 GCA_009867245.2 Adranes taylori | reverse complement strand
AAAGGCAGGGTTGCCACTTGCGCCGAATCCGTCGTCTCGAAAGTCTTCTTCCTTCGCCTTCATCGCCTGTGTGGTCTACACCCGTATCCCTGGGCAGGGGATTGCGTTATACCCCGCAATTAATGCTTGTGTGTGGTGCCACAAGCAAGGGCAGGTTATTCTTACCTGCCAATAAATAAATATGAAAATATAAAATTATTATATGCAATACAACATAATAACATCTATTCTTTATAAACATTAGATGTGTGATTATATATCGCGTGTTTAAAACACCTATGTTTATATGTCGCAGTGTTTGTCTGTCATATGTTTAAATGGCTCAGTGTTTAACTGTTGCGTGTTTAACTGTCCCTGTTTAAATGTCGCATTTTATATATCGCGTGTTCTCATGTCGGCGTATCATATATCTATATTATATATTATATCATCAATACAATATCTGCGAAAAATTTATACGTTCATGTTTAATTTACGTAGAAATACAGTAATAATGTATTTGATTATCTGTTTTGATGACTTATTTAATATTGAAAAATACAAAACTAAAATGATTTCCTAAGATTTAGGCATTTCCTAAGAATTCTAATATTTTTGTCATTACACGCGCCCCCGTCCCAAAAGCTTTCGACGTCGGAAGTCGAAACAAATACTAATTAAAATAAGGCTAAATGCAAGTATTGTTCGATGTATAATGATCAAAAATAAATTCCTACTACAATTTACTAGAAGGAACTTGCAACACCTCCAATTCAATCGACTTGCATATTATGGATTAAGAAGAAAGTTAACAATTTACAATATACAAAGAAAAATTTTATAATAAACATATGTATAAATGTACCTTAATCATGTAAGCAAAATTATTGTAAAATAGTTACATGTTACAATTACAATAGATAGAAGGGAAAGAGAGGGCAGATGGTTATTGTATTAATTACATTATTCAATAATATCTTAATTTTTGTCCGTGATCGAAATGAAACTGGCCACCTCCAATAACAATTTTTGAGATTCTTGTTAAACACATAAAATCATACTTAAAATTTTCTCCTGACTTACAGCTTTAAGTTTCTGTCGAGATAGTCTAGATAATTAATCGTTCATATATTTTAGTTTTAACAAAAATGCTAAAGAAATGAATTAAAAATATTTCAGCTGTAATACTTACAGTTTATTATATTACGTATTTTACATATTCTTATCTTGATTTAATAAAGAAACGAGACAACACATGTATGAGTGTTCAACATTATTATTATAACCCATCAAAGTTTTAGAACTTGTGATATGAACATTTACAACGACGTAATTCTACAGCGCGTAGGTAATACGAAATCCATTTCATCAACATCATCCTATAAAACTAAACACGGAATTTCACTTCAAATACAATAGATGTAATATGCTAGCTAGCTCGTTGAATGCAGGATGTCTAGCATGAAGTGGTAATATTACTCCGCGGTTTTATTATACCTACTTTGTATTATTATTAATCATGAGTTCAATTTTCATTTGAAGCCCTTTTGAAAATTTCTATGGATTATTTTATATAGGGAAAAGAGATCATTTAATAAAATTATTATTAGGAAATTATTATTTATTAAACGGTGTAAATAAAGCATTTATAATTGAGATATTTAATGAGTGTATAGTCATTTCGGCATAATTAATATTATGATTGAAATTGATATAATCATTTGTGTCTTTAAAATAATTTCCCCACTTGGGACACAAACCCGAGCCTTCCGCTTGCCGGTTGAGATCACTTATCTAAGCGGGGTGAGGATTTCGGAACGATATGTAAACTATTAGAGGCTGTATATTATGTAACCTATATATCGTAGTTACTTCGGTGTAATTAATATAATCATTTGTGTGACTAATTAATGAGCAGAGTCATGCGACATGAGCAGAGTCATGTCTTTCAAAATATGCGACATTGATTCTCCTAATACAGAAGGTGCTGACAATCCTTTATAATAATGGGTGAAATGGTTCCGGACACCTTAGACCAGCCGCTTTTTAAAGACATTTGTTGTAATTATAAATTGTTCCGTTGGTATTATATATCTATTTTTTCAAGTAATGCTTTACTTGAGAATAAGGGTAGCACTATTTAATCATAATCGGTTTTACAATTTTTTCCATATGTATTTCAAAACCGGTTTTTCAGTGACCAATATTTTATTGGAACATTTTGCAATGACGACGAACTGTTACTCGATGTACATTATATGTTTTTGCGGCTTTAAACCAACCTGTCTTTTGTTTTAGCCAGATATTGCCGGGAATTAGTTACGTATTTCTTTTTAAATAAATTTACTACACAGTCCTTTTCATATCTCTTAGATTCTTTATGGTATTATAAAGTGATTTAAAGCAACCTGATTGATTACGTGATAACACAAATCTGCAACAAAATATATCTTTTCAGCTGCATGAGATATTGTGGTAATAATTATGTTGTTTGATGTGCTGAATCCAAAAGTGACATCGTTTTGTTTTTTGACAAAATATATGGTGTTTGCATAAAAAAGCATAACAATGACAAAAAAATATCATTTTATTACATTGAACTAAAACATATTGCTTACAATTAAACAAACTACCATATCATTACAATGGAGTAAGCAATATTTCTTATAGCAATTAAACAAAACAGCATTTTATCACTATATAGTTTTTATTAAGTTAACACACTACTTTTTCATGAAATGTGCACTACATCTTTGAAAAAGTCCCTCGACTTTTTCCCTCGCGAGGGTATTCCCCATCCTTTGCCATTGATTTAACAAACTGCTTCATAAGTCCCTATTTCATATGAAGCATTTTCAGTAATAAAACATTTTTAGTCCTTTCGAAATGGCTAGTCAGATTTTGTCCAATGGAAATATCTTGTTCGACTGTCCCACAAGCAGTGGTAGCAGGAAAATTTTGTATGTCCTCCCTGCTGGCCCAACAACACATGTAGTATTTTGAAATCTCACAAGCGAATCCAGCAATGCCCTTGAAATTTTATTTTTTCACGAACCATTGCCCAATCGTTATAGTATCCTTCCAAATGCATCGAGCACCCTACTGGAAGTGATGCAAATTTATTTCCATTATGCAGCAAAACTGCTTTGAGGCTTGTTTTCGACGAGCCAATAAATAGGCGCCACTCGGATGAATTATGTTCTACTTCAAAACACTTCATTAGCCCTTAAACATCACTACAAAAAACGATAATTTTTTCATTAGAAATGATTTAGATAGTTCTCTCCGCCCCCCCCCCACCCTCTCTCTCTCTCTCTCTCTCTATCTCTATCGGTGCCTATACCACGGAAATAGCGTTCCAGATGATAGTGGTTATATTTTTAACTCTTGACCCCAGAAATTCAACAGCATCTTTTGAAAGGCCCAAACCTCTGTCCAAGTTATTCAGCTCGCTCTAAGAAAAATGTTAGGTTCACTCATCAGCAGAAGTAACTGAACTAGATTCGTCCTCGTGAAGTTTAGTGTTTTCGTCCTCACAGTCACTAAGGATATAATCCAAACTGTAAGATGGGTGTGGAACTGGTGTTGCAGATGAGGCAGCGGACGAATAGCTGAAAGTTTGGGTAAGGTATTTTCTTTTTATTTTTTTGCATTGAAACCTTTCACACCTACCGAATAGAAATAGCAGTTGGTAATGTGGTTTTGCAGTTCTGACCACATTAGAGGAATGCCAAAACGAAATGGATGTTTTTTACCTTTAAACCACAAACTAAAATCTTTTTCACCTCTTCCGCACATTTTATGAAGAGCCCAGGCTTTGGCCTGATCCCCAAGATCCAACTTGAAGTTAGCAAATACGCATTGGAAGTTAGCAATAAATTCATCAATAAAAGCTTCCCGCTTAAAAGTTTTTACTTTTTGTGGAATATTGGATCAAGTTAGATTTCTTTAATATTACATGTTTTTTAAATTATGACCGCATTTAATAAAAATAAAATTTAATTTTTTTCCAAAATGGCTGCGAACAATAAATAAATGTTTATATCAAGCCTAAGTAATTAATAGTTTAAAACTTTTATTAGTTGTATTTATATTTTCTATAAATAGAGAAATACCAGTTAAAAAATTTTTGAAAAATAATTGATTGTACTTTTTTCCAAAAACTTTTATAGGCGTCTAAATATGACGCCAAAATTTCAATCTTTTACACAATTATAGAATTTCGTGCAAAGTATTGCATTAAACATTACATTTGAGTGGGAAATACTTTCAGGAATATGAAAAACCACGAAAACCAGGACGGCCACCAAGAACTAATTGATAAATATGTTGTTCATTCACGACACTGCAGCATAAAATATAAAAATTTAACATAAAAACAACATCACTGGACATAAAAACTTGTTCTCGTGTTGATATAATGCTTACATAGAATAATACTTAATCAACAATTTTAAAGAGAAAAGATGAGTTTATTTTCCAAAAATTTTTTTTAGGCATCTATACATGGTCCGCCATAAATTCTAGATTTTACTCATTTAATTTATAGAAGTTCTTGTAAAGTATTTCATTTAAACATTATATTGAAGAGGAAGATACTTTCAGAAATTTGAAAACCCACGTAAACAATACACTTACAATTTTCCAAGATGTCCGCCAAAAATTAAAAGATAATTGTAATATATTTATAAACGACAATGCAAAACTCACGGGACCTAAAACTGTGTTATGGTTATGCAATCCTTTCATAGAACAATACTCCTTTCATAGAATAATTTTCATTATTATGCAGTTGGGAATCCTAGAGAATTTTCGGAAAAGTGTACCGGCAGCATAGATGGAGCGTCAATGTCTGGGGAGCGATTACTGGCGAGTATATTATGGGACCGCATTTTTTTCAAAATCATCTAACTGGGCCAATATACTTAAGTTTCTTACAAAACAAATTACGTCAATTAATAGCAAATGTTCCTCCTGAAATTCGACAAAACATGTGGTTGCAGCATGATGGAGCACCACCGCATTATTTTATTGTTGATTGTACATTACATTGTACGAGATAACCTTAACAACACGTATCCCGAGAAATGGCAGAGAGCAAATGGTCCTGCAGAATGGCAGGCTAGGTCACCCGATATAACACATCCCGATTTCTACTTATGGGGATATGTAAAAGAAATGGTATATGCGGAACCTCCAACAACTACAGATATCATGAAGCAGAGGATTCTTAACGCTTTTAGAAGCATAACATCTCAACAATGCAAAAAATAAATCTATGTTTGCAGCAAGGGGGGAGACATTTTAAGCATTTATTTCCTTAGGTTTTGTTCGTTTTATTACTTCTGCAAATATCTTTATCACAATTGAATTAGCTAATTGATTTTTATAAATTTATTTATTTTGTTCTTGCTTTATAATGTTTTTGTATAAATGAACTTTAGATCATCCGTAATTTATTTTATATAATTGGCAATTTTATTTCTAAACAAAAATAGAAGTAAATACTATGCAATTTAAACTTTTTACATTTATCGTAAAAACCGCTGAAGTCGATTCCTATGAAATATAGGGAAATTACATATGGATCGACAGAAAATTAATTCTACAGCACTTGCTGTAATAATATACAGGTTGGTCCATTTAATAAAATAGAGAAAAACACTTGAAAGTCGGCAAAGTTGATACTTTTATACTGATTTGATAATAAGAACAAGGTACAGGTATTATTTTCTGACCTTGACCAATCGGCACAACAAATTTTATTTCTAAATATCGAAGCGTTTGGACACAGCGACGTTTTAATTTACAATATGAAATTCACAATTTTTTGACAGAAACAATTATCAGTTGAGAAGCGCTGAGCAGATTACTGTGATAACGAATGTTGATTAACTATAGCTCTATCTACAGAACGTATGATGACAACAATTAAGAAGTCCCTCGAATGCTAGAGTACCGTTTATTAATATGTAATATATATATATATGTGGTACGGCCATTTTGGAAAAGTGCAATTATACTGTTTTCGTGGCTTTTCATATTCCTGAAGGTTTTTTCCACTTGAATTTAATGTTTAAAACCAATAATTTGCAAGAAATTCTATAAATGTGTAGAATATTGAATTTTTGGTGCTTCATGTTTAAACGCTTTTAAAAAATGTTTGGAAAAAAGTCCCATCAATATTTTTTGTAATTGTTGGTTAGGTATTGCTCCAATTACAGAAAATATAATCACAACTAATTAACGAATCCTGTAAGTTTCAGACAAGTCTAATTACTTAGACTTGCTATAAACATTTATATATTGCTCGCAGCCATTTTGAAAAAAAATCTAAATTTAAATTTTATTGTGCGGTGATAATTTATAAAGCATATACAATTAAAAAACCCAACTTGACATAATATTTAGCAAAAAACTAAGAATTTATAAGCGGGTAACATTTATTGATGAATTTATTTTTATTTTTAACTTCCAATGCCTATTTGTGTAACCACAGGTTGACGGTGAGTATGTGTTTTATATCTTATAATACCGACCCTTTACATGTTGAATCATTATCAAATCTGACAATAGTTTGACAATACTGACAATACACGCGTTTTTCAAGAAAACCTTATGAGATAAAATTTTCGAGTATATTTATTTAGTTTTAGTGAGTGAAAATCTATAAGAAACAGAATTAAAATCCAATGTAGTTTTTTGGTTCCAGAGCAGTGTAATAATGTGAAAGCAGATGCAAGAATCGAGCCAGATCATTTTCCGGTTGAAGTAGTTTGGAATTGTTAATGAACGAAATGGATGCCATATTAGAGAAAAGAGAAAGAGAGATATGAATGAAATGAAAAGAAAAAATGATGCTGAAAGGCTAATCGGAAGAAATTGGAATTGGAAGGAAATGCAATAAGTGGAAGGAAGATGTGGAAAGGAAGAAGATTTATGAGATTACAGATGAAAAAGTAATATGGTAATATTTAAGAGACATAGAGATCAGAGGACAATGAGTAGAAATAGGTTAAAGGGAAGGAAATACTGAACGAAATTGGATGAAAGTGAAAGAACTGGTGAAGCCGACAAAAAATGGAGAAGAAAGACTGAAGTAGAGGAAAATAATGAAATAGCAGTGAGAACGTTGAAAGAAAGAATAAAAATGGGAAACGCAACAGAGCCAAATATAATTCCAATAGGCGTATGGAGATATTTGAATGAAATATCTGTAGAAACGTTTAAGAAGGAGGAAGTTATATTGGTATATATGAGAGAGAATCAAAATAATGCAGATAGCTACACATATATAACAATAATCAGTGGCATATAGAGGTACGCAAAGATTATGAATAGGAGTTTAAATAAAGAAGTTACTTTTTTGAATATCGTTGTATTGGCCTCGTAATATCTAATGTATAAAATTGTTGTAGATAGGTGACCAACACAATTTGACTCTCTCAATTATACAATTTTTCCTGTCTACAACAATTTTACGCATTAGATAAATAAAGAAGTGTAAAAACTGTATGCAGATGGGATGTAGAAAGTGCAGGGCTACAAAAACAAATTCATAACTATAGACCATTTACTACTTAGGGCAATCAATGAAGGCGAAACCCTATATCACTTTTGGTATCCTATCGGACACTCTCAGTGTTCGTGTATGTAGTAAGTAAAATGTTTTGGAAAAGAATGGAAGCAATTGATCTAACAAGGTTAAAAGAGAATATGGCTAAAATAGAATATGGTTAAAAGAGAATATGGTTAAAAGAGAATATGGTTAAAAGAGAATATGGTTAAAACGGAAGCAATGTTGCAAGAGAATATAAGCAACAACGGAACGAAAACATTGACAAGAGTTGGAAAGAATGTGCCCGAAAGGGTTAAACGTATTTGATGGATCGGAAAGGGTTCCTAAAAATGGTCAGACTTCCAGTTTGATTCGAGGAACAGAAAAGTTATAATCACTAGAAATTATGTTGTCACTGGAATATGGAATATAGAAAGGCAGAGGATAGAAAGGGGACGAATGAAGAGTTTGAGAGAGTGGTGATATACATGAGATATTATAACGCGATTATAGAAACATATGAACAAATATTGTGGCTGGAAAAATAAGAGACGGAAAACAATTTGGACATTCAGTAAGAATGGGGATAGAGATGATAAATAAGAGCAGTAATATAAATAATAGGAGAGTACCATAATATAGAGCTTAAATGTGGCAGTAATGAAAAATGAAGAACTTGAAAAATATAAATAGGGTATCTTATAAAGTTAATAGGGGTGGAAAAATCAACGACAGGAGTAATAGTGTTACATGATAAAGTATTTTTGCCGCCTTAAGTTAACCCATTTTCTTTTGCTCAAGTATTGTCAGTTATTTTGTGTTAGAAGAACACAATTTACATTTTCCATTGGCAATTTTCAATTCATTAAAATTTATTATTCCGATTTCAGTGTTATACAATATTTCTCTTCGCGTTCTTGTGAAATAAAAATTCCCATAAAAGCTACTGGTATCGGAAATATATGAAATATATTGAACTATAATACTTTAAATGCATATAGATATATTGAATTACAAGGGCAAAATTATTTCTACCTTTTATATGAATAATACTCGAATTTTTCAAGTTATAAATGGACCATTTTGGAATCGAAAAAAATGTGATTTATTATTTCGTAACTTCCTATTGGTCTTTCTACATTTCCTGTAGCAATTTTTGTTGTTATATTATATAATAATGTTCCGCGACATAAAGTACACGAAACAAATATATTTATTTGAGAAAAATATTACAAGTTCAAAAACTTAAAGAATACTAATCTAAAGTAAAAGGTTTACAAAGGTATTTATAGTAACATAAAAAATACAGTTTTGAAAGTAATGACGCACAAATTACCTAAACTAACTAATCTACATAAAAATGTAGAAGTACTCTAACTATGGTTATTTTCTATGACGTCCATTGGTATGCTGATGTAATTCCTCTCCCCTCGGGTTTCTGGATATCCTCATTCAGGATCATTTCAGTCTAGAACTCTCAATGAGCTGTTCCTTTTGTACTCTTCCTAATTGGCTCATGCTAATCTGGGTAACTGGCTTCGATCTGAATATTCTATCTCTGATGATATTTCTGTTCTTGAGGCCAATAGTCGATCTGATAATAATAACAATAATTATTACTATAGATGTACTGAAACATATGACGTGGAATTATGGGTTTACTGTTTCCAGTGGCCTCAGTTATTCTGCTCCCATCTGGAGTAATTTAATATCTTGAAGATGTTGATTCTTGAAAGAAATGGCTTTCTTCGGTTCTAGTCTGGTTATATTGATTCTTGGTACTTCAACTTGGTACTGCTGCTTGGTGAATATGATTGTTTCTGTACCAATTATGACTCTACAATTTGACTAAATAATGAAGTTTCCTTGTATCGTTTCTCTCGTTAGGTTATCAGCATCTGATTATTCTGCAAAATGACTTGTTCGTTGTGACTATTTGTGATTTTGGCGTACGTACAATTCTCCGGACTGCCTAACTTGCATGACTTTCCTGCATAAATTGGTATTTTCAACTGTTCTGCATCCCTTGGAGCATTTCTCTTTCTGATTCATTGCCAAGTTGTATTGCTCAGGGGGAATTAATATTATGTTTTCATTATTAGGTATTGGATAGATTCTAGTGAATTGGTACACATAAGGGTGTAGAATAGGAATATCTAATATAAAAGTGATTGTATTACTTATAATTACTGATTTTAAATAAGCAAAATCCATTATTTCAAGTAGTTTTATTTGATCATTCATGTGGATAGTGATTCAATAAATATATTGAAATCTGAATTAATTCAGAAGAATAATTCTTAGTTAATCAAATTATTGTGAGCTTAATCAATCGTCATTTCTAACATATTAATAAAATTCAACAATTTGTTAGCAAGATATATCTTGTTTTGAAGACGTAGAATAAGATCAAACTGACTATTAAGTTTAATTATAATATTCCTAGTTAAATTCTGACTTTCATTCACAATTTGCATATCTTTGGAGTATCTCTTCGTTAAATGATTAGCATATGAAATGAGGTTTGAAACTTTCGTAATTCCTTGTTTTTGATTGTCATATAAATTTAGAATACTTGAATTTATTTCTTTCAAATCATCCTCTTCCAAATTTCCTGTAATTACTTTAATGGTTGAATCAATTGCATTAAAAAGTGCTCTTATGAATCTATAAGATTGCAATAGTTTTGCAGCATGACTTTCGACATTTATGCATGTTTCTTTTAACTGTTTAAAAATATTCTGTTGTAATGAATTGTTATGAACTTTATATCATAAGTTAATATAAAAATAAAATGTATGAAAGTAATTTATAATCTACGCATTACCTATTGTTTCTTGAAAATAACCGTTGGTTTCAATTCTTATGTTCTGAATTCCCTGGTTGAGGGAATTAGGGTTAGGATCCTTCAAAGGCAAACATTTTCTTACTCTCTTAATTTTTCGTAGGTGCGAATTTGTTATTCGGTTTTTAGATGAGGTACCTATTACTTTTGTATCAGTAACGGCTGTAACTTTAATGGGTTCAAACGGAGGATCCGGTTTTCGGCGTTTTGGTTTATTTACATAAACTACTTTTTCTACTATTTCTAGAGTGTCTGTCTTTCTTATTAAGATTTCTCTTATCAAGGATTCTTTGTTCTTCATTCATATTCTTATTATAAATCTGCTCGAAGAAGGGAAGAATTTCGAACTTTCCTTTTTCGTTATATTCCTCGTATACTGTTAATTCTAAATCTAATTGCGGATTATATTCATATGGGTCATAAAAAAGATGAAACGGGGAAAATCCATTTGTGTAATGAATTGATTGATTATATATTAGATCGGCTGAAATCATTTGGTTCTAGGGCGATTCCCTAGAACGCTTAAGATTGAGTGTCCTTAATTTTTCTAAAATAGTGGAATGAAAGCTTTCAATTGGTGAATTCGACTTCGGATTGTTTACAGGGCAGAAATGCTTACAGTGCATCTTATGTAATTTAAAAACTCTATAAATCTGTTATTACAAAATTCCTTACCTTCGTCACATACTATTTTCCTAGGATAATTATGATGTGCATAGTAATGACGTAATTTATTAAGTATTGTTATGTTCGTGCCATCTTTAACATAATAGGCTTGACTATATTTAGAAAATAAATCTATCATGGTTAAAAACTTATTCTGAAAGGAGAAGGTAACAATGTGTATTACATCGAATGATCATTTTGCTAGGAGAGGTCCTTGAAATTGCAGATCATATGGGTGACATTCATACTTACTCTTCAGGCAAATGTCACATTTATTAATTATATCATTAATATGCAACTTCATATTGGGCCAATAATATTTAAGTTGTAACTTTTTGTATGTTTCATTGATGGCATTATGAGTTTAATTATGGTATTCGTGAATAATTTCCTTTTGCTTATTTTCATCCATGATATCCTTATTTACCTTATGTACACAAAATTATCTTGAGGGAATTATTGAATGTGTCCTAATAAATTCTTAAAAGTTCGGTTTTTATATTATCGCCTGTGAAATATATTCCATTTGTTGACTGTGGTACGAAATTTTCCTTTAGCATTTTTATTACATCGTCTCCCAGATGTTCTTTACGAATTTCCACAAGGCAATGATTCTTTTGCTTTGATGCCGTTTTAATTTAATGTCATATGTGTTTCCTTCAGCGACTATCATACGATTCTGAAGGTTATTTATACGGTACTGGGCAATCGGGAAACTTTTTCCATCATCCTTCTCTACCTGTACGGATTGTACTGTATTATCAGTATTTTCGGCAAAGTTGATAAAATGATCGTCAATTATCTTCTGTGTATCTTGAGTTCTCCTGCTGATATATAGGTTTGAACGTTTATAATCGGTGTAATGGATAGTTTGTCAATATCTTCATCGATTTCTTCATCGACGTGATTTTCTTCGGGCATCACTTAATTAGCGTTAACTTCGATGCGAGATAAAGCGTCTGCTACCATATTTTCTTTTCCTTTGCGGTAGTTAATTTCCAAATCAAATTCGCCCAATTTTATTCTCCATCTTAGAAGTCTTGAATTGGATTCTTTTATCTTTGACAACCATACGAGGGGATTATGGTCTGTTTCTATTTTGAATCTTCTGCCAAAAAATAGGGTCTAAAGTGCTTAGTATAATTGAGAATTGCTAACAATTCCTTCACTATGGTACTATAATTCCTTTCAGCAGAATTGAAAGTTCTAGAGTAATACGTAACGGGTTTATAATTTTGAGTTATTACTCCTCCGATAGAGACGATTGAATCATCTGTGGTAACCGTAAAAGGCTTATTAAAATCGGGGTAAGTTAAGATAGGGCCGTCAAGTAGGAGTTATTTGCATAAATTGAATGTTTAGGCATAAAGTGGTTCTTCTATATTTAATTTAGAATCTTTTTTTAAGTACTTGGTGAATGGGGCAACTATTTAAGCGAAATTTAGTATGAATCGACGGTAATATCCCACTAAGCCAAGGAATGCTTTAATTTCCTCAGTTGTCTTTGGGAAAGGGTAATTTTTAATAGCTTCTTGTTTCGAGCGATTCGGTTTTATTCCTTCTGGAGTGATAACCTGACATAAGAAGGCGACTTCTTTAAACACAAATTCAGATTTATCAGTTTGTACTTTTAAATTGTTTTCCCTAAGTTAACAGAAGATTTTTTCTATGTATATGAGGTGATCGTGTAAGGATTTGGAGAATATAACTATATCATCCATGTAAACAAAATAAAATTCATGAAGATATTCCTTAAATATATTATCCATAACTCTATGGAACATAGACGGATTGTTCTTGAGACAAAAAGGTAACCTTAAATTTTCATATTGTCCATTATCGACAGTAAAGGCGGTCTTTTCAATTGATTCCTTACTCATCTCTATTTGACGAAATCTTTGGGCAACATCGAGGGTGGAAAAATAGGTGCATTTTCTCAGGTTATCCAGGGTTTCGGGCAAAAGGATACTTGTTTTGAATCCTCTTGTCATTCGACCATATGGAATCTTCTCTGGCCACTGGAATCGACCTTCATTGATATAATCCAAACGGTAGCACTATAAGGTGACATCGACGGTTGCATAATCTTGTTGTCCAAAATTTTTTGTATTTCTTTTTGGATTTCTTCCTTCATTGAATAAGGGTATCTAAATGATTTTACAAAAACGGGTGTATCATCTGTTGTTATAATGCTATGTTTAACGGCATTAGTAAAAGTAAGGCCTGAATTTTCGTTATAAAAGGCATCTTTATATTTATGAAGTATTCTAGTATTTTTTTCTTTTTCTTCTGAGTTTAGATCATCTATCTTAAAGTTAAATTTAGGATCTACCTTTTTTTTGGGTATTCTGGGAACCTTGTTTGCAATAGGCGGTGATGTTATTCACTTCATCACTATAGTCTAAAGGTTCGATGGGAACTCGTTTTTTTAATGTTATGGAAAATTAAGCGGTATATGGAACCATACAGTATCCGTCAGTTACTTTTACTATACTTTCAGGTAGGATTTCTTTGTTGAAATCTAATGCGGGAAGGACAGCGTAACCGCTTTCTATAGAACCTGGAATCTTCAACAGATTATTAACTGGAAAATCTTCTTCTAACCCTTTCTTGATTATATTGGAAAAACAAGGGAATTTTGAGTTTGTCTTCGATTAGGGTCTGATCTGTATAATTAATATGAGCGTTTAAGTTTTTCAGGTCCTGACTAGCTAACAATGCATGAAATTGAGTATGCCATTCTACAACGTGCATATGTATAGTAGTATTTAATTTTAATTCTTGAAAGATTGGAAATTTTATAATTTGGTCGGATTTTATTTCATTATTTAAACTACGTATCACAAAAGGTTTTTTGAAGAAGTGTTTTGAGAATTTCTGAAAAGCAATATCTGGGTTAATTAAAGAATCGGTAGCTCCTGAATCGATTAGAATTTTTAAATCTAATGTGGTTAAATAAAAGAAAGGTAACTTTGATTGTGAAGCAATGGAGTGTAAGTCAATTCTGGGTCCTGACAAGCTATATGAAAATTTTTATTTTCATATTGGTCATATTCATACATCTTTTCTGAAACTTCATGGTTGTCTAGAATATCTGGCTCCAAATAACTTTGTTCCTGATATTCGAGCTATTCGGGAGTATCACTTTCCAAATTATGTACAAATTTCGGTTTATTGAAATTACTATACTGCCTAGGTTGGAACCTATTTGTTGTTGCACGTGTTTGTACATACTTTGGAGTGGGTCTATATTCTTGTTTTGCTTGAACAGTGGGCTGTTTGGTTTTCACTGGTGCAGTTCAAAAAGCTTGAGTATTTGTGAAATCGTTATTTCTTTGTGGAAATGATTTATTTATATCACCACTGAAAGGTTTATGAGGTATTGTTGGAAATTGGTTGAAAGATCTTTGTGGGAAGTTTTGTTTGTGCAGACTTATTTCTAAGGGTTTTTTAAACGTAGAATGATAATCCTGTATTTTCCTTCTATAATTAATACACATATATTCTTCTAATTTATTATCATATGAACCACATATTTATTTAGAGCATCCTCTAAATTTATAAAATCGAAATTTATTAAAAAAGTTCTATACGGTTCTTTGATACCGGCACAGAATATTTGTAACGTTAATTTATTATACATATTCTGTTTAAAAGCTAAAAGATTTTGATCATTTGTATTTAAATGGATATACCGAGTCAGATCGTTTCTTGCTTTCAAAATCCTGCTATAATAATCTAAGTAAGTTTCATTTTTATTTTGAATAATATTACGCAAGGCGGGTACCAGAATTTCCTCACTTCGTTGATATCCGTATTTACATAAAGGGCGCCTCTAATGTCTCTCCATTCTACAACATTTTGAAAGGAAATATAGTCGCGGGCTTCATGTTTTATTTTGATCTAATAGCAAGTTTAAATTGCTACAATGGAGGAGGTCCTAAACTATTTTGTACATGTGTAACTTAATTATCCGTATTCCGGTGAGTATTCCGGTAATGAGTTCGTAAGGGCATGCAAATCTTTACTTGAGGTGGTTGTTGTATTATGGGAATTCATTTAGTAACATTAATAGAAATACATAAGTTGCAAGTTCCAAGTAATAGTTTAGTGTATTTTAAACTTCTAGGTTAAACTATAATTTTGAATCGTTTGGTCAATATAAACTAATAATTAATTTTCTTTCATTTTTAAATTAAGTATCCAACAATAAGTAATTTCGAATATCGTTTTAATGTCTTCTCACTTTGAATAGATTAATTTGAAAATAATTAGAAGTATTAAAAAGTAATAAATTGAAATAAAATTTTTCAATTAATTGTTTCAAATCATATATTTATTTTTTCAAATATATTTATTTACACAAATTTAAAAAGTTTTCTTACTGTATTCCTCTATTAAGTATGATCGAAATAATATTTATTGAAATATATGATTATTCTATGAAATAAGATACGAATATTATGTGATTTGAGTTTTAAATAAGATTGATTCAAAAATGGAGTTTGTTAAAATAAGATACTAATTCACTTTTATAATTAAAGAAATAAAAGGCCAAAGACACTTACGATAGGAGAATGAGGATTCTGTCGACTGTCTTCGAGGCCTTTATTTCTTTTGATGTTCTGTTGATGTTCTTTTGATCCCTTCCTCTGATTTGAAAACCTCCGGGACGATTTCTGGATCTCGATGAACCTTTGATCGGAAGTTGATTCTGCTACCGTACCGTTAAGGGATCCTATTCACAGCGCCAATAATGTTTCGCGACACAAAGTACTCGGAAAAAATATATTTATTTGAGAAAAATATTACAAGTTCAAAAACTTAAAGAATACTAATCTAAAGTAAAAGGTTTACAAGGGTATTTATAGTAACATGAAAAATGCAGATTTGAAAGTAATGACGCAGAAATTATCTAAACTAACACTTTTACGTAAACTAACTAATTTACGTAAAAATGTAAAAGTACTCTAAGTATGGTTATTTCCTATGACGTCCATTGATATGCGGATGTACTTATATATATCTGAGTAGTAAATAGAGCTACCTTCAATTTTCTAATTTTACGGAAGAGATAAAAGATGGAAATTATCTAGTTCTAATATAATAATTAAGTATAAAAGTGTGCAGTCCGTCAAGTTATGAAAAAATTGGATGGATGGAGGGATGACAGTTTTTCGGCCAGACTGAAAATAAGCCTTTGGCAAAATTTGAAAAATGTTGAAATTGTCTATATTCTTTATCTATTTTTTTTTTAATAAAATTAAAAGTGGAATTATAGGGCAATGAATAAAGTGCTAATGGTCGAGTTTTATGTAAATTTAGAGAAATTTCAAAAATGTTATGAAATTGCAAAAGTATTGAGTATTCTAAATTCCATAAGATTTCAGTTTGTGACACTAATAGGGAAAGGGAATAGTGGGAGGGATAATTTAAGATCTTTTAGGTGCCCAGAGGACCTGGAGTGTTAGTAAGCGTGAGTGACGGAAACAGTTGCATAAGAAAAATAGCAGGGCTAAAAGAATAAAAATAGCATGCTTTACGAATTATATATGGCAACTAAATTGGATGTCATTGATAGAAAAATGACTAGGCAGGCAATGATAATAAAATGTTACATATGATCTGCCCGACCCATATTGTGTTCTGCGTGAGACGAATTAAGCGTTTGGATGGGGTTTGCGTTTGGAGTAAAGAGGAATTGTATAACTCTGAAATAGAAAAGAATAATAGAGTAGATCACTTTATTAAGGATCTCGTTTATAACTTCGTATTGGCAGCAATATGTCGCGGTTTTCTAGATAATAGCTTTAATTACTCCTTCAGTCTTCTAATGAACGCCATCCACTTAAACAGCTTCGTCAGACCAAGTCGAGTAAAGCATATATTTTTATTTGGTAGGAGTGATTCAGATCAAAGTAGAAAAATTCAGGAAGCCGATATGGAACAAAAAGAGGTGTTACTGTGTACACAAACTGGATTTGAAATTGTTAAGAGTAACACCATATGAATAATGGATAAGATAATAATTTTAAATTATGTAATTCACTTAAAAATAAGTAAAAACTTTAAGTGAAAATTCTCTTCCTAGCTTTGGAGGCTGCGCTTTACAATGTATAATGGCGGAGAGAAGATATGGAGGGAATGAAAGAAGCTGCTATAAATTGGAATTGATGTGATGTGATAAGCAAAATGTATGAAGAAACGCAGGGTCAATTGAAAGTAAGAGATAGAAAGTGTGTCTCAAATTCGTTTGTAGTAGAAATAGGAGTAACACAGGGATGGCCAATTACTGCAAATTTATTTAATATATATATA
>WYDF02278296.1:0-31146 GCA_009867245.2 Adranes taylori | reverse complement strand
ATTCGGTGCGAACAATACGGCTATTGTTATATAGCTAAAATCTGATGTCCAACTACCGATGATTTTCATTTTGATATAAATTTACTGTTTGCTTTTATAAGATTGTTCTAATTTCAACGAGAATTTACTAAGTACACATTTTTTTGTGTATTTGACGATTTACTATTTTATTATTTACCTTATTTCATTCCATTTTTCTCTTTCGGTGATCGGGCATGCGTATTTTTTATCTCACATTTTCATCTTTGTTCGCCTTGATAATATAACTCAGACCACTATCTGTTTCTATTCCAATAAAAACTAGTTTCATTTGCTTCTTCATTCAGATTAATCTTTTCTATTACTTTAAATAAGATATTCTCTTTCAGAAAAAATAGCATCATTATTTACTTATCATGTAATTAAAATATAATAGCTTTTGTTCATGTATGTATTGACCACCGGGAAATATTCAAGAATACAATATTTGAGGTGATGCTGTAATACTATTTATTGGCTAGGTGTATGTGTATTTTGACCATTATCATTCTGTTTTTAATTTCCCTTTACTCTCTTTTGTCGTACTCTTTATCTATTATCTATAGGCCTTCCTGGATGACAAGTATTTTTTCATATTATTTGAAAAAATGTGAAGTAATATGAAAAACTGTTTTATGCCTATTAATATACACAAGTTGCAGCATAAATATTTACATAATCATATAATATTTTTATCTTTATATTGTACAATAATACAAATAAAAATACATTTAAGACAGTTGTTTGAAATAATGTAATTCTTCTAAGCCTATTTTAATCTATGCTATAATACAGTGGTCTTACACTCAATTTGCATGTGTGCCAAATGTGCATTCCGGAAAGTCATTAATATATTTATTACACAAAAAAAGAGAAGAGAAAAAACTCCTCAACAATCTTTTTTACTTTTTTTCTTAACTCATGTGTGCATATTATAGTAACTAACTATTCAGCGTTGCGAATGAACAATTTTTTATTATACGTCTGTATTTATAAAAATACTTTCTTCCCACATAACATTGCTTTCCGTGTCACGAGTTTGGGACTACTTATATAGTATATAGTGTTCTTATTGTTACAGCAATGGAAATATGCAGGAGAATTTAATATTAGTTTGATTAACTTATATCTTTAAATATTATACTCTTACAATACTTTTTTCTGCAACTAAATTTATTGAATCTTATTAAGATCCAAAACGTATGGTATATTTTCAGGAAAGTTCTTCAATTATTTCTTCAACATTAAATGCCGATTTGATAAGACTATCTGAAGCATCACCTGACGGTTCGACAACTTCATCGAAGATGATGACAACAAAAGATGAAAGAGAACAAAGAGGAAGAAGACGAATAGCGCAAAATCAAATGAAGTGTCAAACCACAGCTTCTCGTAGACAATCGACACGTTCAGTTGCTGATAACGAGTCCCTGACATCATTACATAAGTTGCCAAGCCGATCTAGTGCAGCTATAATTCGTTCAACGAATAATGATAATCATTCAACGAGTCTCAAAGAAAGTGATTCTGAGCCTGAGAGTGATTTACAGAATTTAGTAGTTGATGCTTCATCACATAGCGAGTCGAACGTTCTATCGAAAAAAGCGAAACGCTGGCAAAAATTGGAAATAGAATTAAGAGAGGCAGAAAGAAGAATCATTGAATTGGAAAACTTATCTTCAAGTCCATATACTTCAACTACTCAATCATCAAAGGATCATATACAAGCAACACGTCCATATTTAATTGACTTTAAGCGTAGTTTAGACAAGATAGTGACTGATCGTTCAATATCAGATAATGAGGCCCTGACGGCACTGCGTCTAAAAAAATTTAAGCCTAAGAGTGATTTACAAAATGTGGTAGCTGATTCTTCAATATCAAATAGTAAATTGAATACTCAATCGAATAAACGCAAGCGTAAACGTCGTAGAAGAGGGAGAAACCTGATGGCGTACGGATGGAAATTGAAAATAGCATTGTGTGAGGCGAAAAAAAGAATCAGTGAACTGGAAACCTCATCTTCAAGTTTCAAGGGACCTCATCTCAACGTCAAGTTACTTAATTCAACTACAACTCAATCTTCGATGGACCATATACCAGCAACACGTCCATATTTTTCTGAGTCGAAGCTTAGTTTAGGGGGCTTGAATGTTGATTTTCCAACATCAGATAACGTTTTCGTGACACGACAGATCGTTTTTCCAACTGTACCGAATGCAATTACAATTCAAGCAATGAATAATTATACGCAATCAACACATCCAAACAGATCTAATCCGAACACTGATTTACAGAAGTTGTTTACGGATCTACTTTCAAATTCTGAAAATCAAACGACACCGCTTACAGACTCACAGACAACTGATTTGTGGAAATCTGACGATAACATTACAGAAATTAAGATAAGACACACTACCGCTACAAAAACTCCTAATAATTCAAGTGCTAATTCAAATTATTTAAGTAAAAACTATCAAAGTTGCGATACATCTCTTTCATCTTCAAAGGAATCTAAATCTAGAAACACTGTAGAATCTGGTACATTGAGAAACAAGCGCAAGTCTAAAAGCGGATCTAGAAGCAGCTATGAGCATAGTACTAAACGAAGCTGTAGAAGCAGGTCAAGAGATAGAAATACCGTTTTAAGTAATCGTATGGATAAACGAAATTCTGGTACAAGCAAATATAGAAATAATTCAGGAATAAATAATAAAGAGGGTCCGAGAAGAACTTCTAGATCAAGGGACAGAGATATTTCTGTATGCGATCAAAAAGATGAGACGGGAATATTTACAAGCAACTCAAATTCTAGTAAACCTAATGAATGTAAAAATAATTTAGAATCTGTTTCAACAAGAGATAAGCGAAAGTCTAGAAGTAATTCAAAATTCAGTGGTAAAGAAACCTGTAAAACCAATCCAAAATCGAGAAGAAATGATACCTCTTTCAATGATCAGAGATCTAGGAATAATTCAAGTACATCTACTCTTTCTCTACACAAGAAAAATATTGAAAGCACTGACACTTCAAGCGAACCCAATAAAGATTCAGGTGCTAGAAATGAACCTATCGTTATTAATGAAAACACAACTGAAAAGAATTTAAATCAATCAATTAATAAATTGAGTTCTTGCGCCCAAAACAATAGTACACAGATTGGAAATGGTAGAAATGAAGATCTAATGTCTTTATTTGTAGCTCTAAAGGAAAATACTGAAGATGTGGCTAATAATAAAATTATAATTAAATCATCAAATGAGATCACAGAATCACAGATTTCTGGTGTAAGGAATACTGGCAAAAGTAGGAATGAAGATCTGATGTCTTTATTTGTAGCCCTAAAGGAAAATACTGAAGATATAGATAGTAATAAAAATTTAATTAAATCATCAAATGAGATCACAGAATCACAGATTTCTGGTGTTAGGAATACCGGAAAAAGTAGGAATGAAGATCTAATATCATTGTTTGCAGCTCTAAAGGAAAATACTCGAGATGTAAGAAGTAATACTGATACATCAGAAATATCAAATATGCTTCTTCCAGAATCTCATGCCTTTAGTTTCATGAAGACTGGCAAGATTACAAATAAAGATTCAGTATCAAAAGAAAAGACCCGAGCTTTAATTAGTAATAAAGGTTTAACTAAAAAATCAGATAAGATTATACCAGATTCTCGTATCTTTGATGTAAACAGAACTCCTACTGGCCATAAGAAAATTAAATTTGAGATTATTCATGGAACAAAGCAAAAATCTGCTCTAAAACCCAACAAAAATCCATTAGCATTAATGGGTGAGTCGTCTGCACAAAATAGTAATAACACAGTAAAGAGGAGATCAGGGTTTGATATAACCCCAAAACACAAGTTGTTTCTTCCTGATGCTTCAAATCTTGATACCACCATCATTAAACCTCAAACCGTCATTAAATCTATGCAAGGTAATCCTCACTTATCAACCAAATCTTTCCAAGAAGCTAACAAGAATCCAGCATTATTAACATGTAAGTCATCTGCACAAAGCAGTAATAACACAGTAAATAGGAGATCAAGGTTTGATATAACCCCATACGACAAGCCTGTTCCTGGTTCTTCAAATTTAAATGCCACGATCATCAAATCTCAAATAACAAATCATATGCAAGCTATGCAGGGTAATCCTTGTTTATCAAAGATGCCGCCAATCATAATGCAAAATGTTGGCAATCAATCTCTATTAAATTTTTATGTAGATCCATCATCAGGAATAAATATGTCTGTGCAACCCCAAAGTTTAATAGCAAACGCTGCTAATCAATTTCGATCTTTCGATTTAGCATGTGAAAGTAAAATGCAGGTGTTGCCATATCCTTTAGTACCAAATGTTGCAAATCAGGCTTTAGCGAATCAATCAATAGATTTTGCAAATCATACCAATGTACCACTACCGCCACATCCTATAATAACTGAACAAATTTTAACAAATCAATCTGGATTGAATTTATCTTTAGATTTGGCACCTGGAACAAATATGTCACTTTTGCCACAACCTTTAATACCAAACGCTGGAAATCGGAATTTAACAATTGAACAATCTGGATTAAATTTATCTTTAGGTTCAGCATCTGGAACGAATATGCCAATCCTCGCACATCCTTTAATATTAAACACGGAATATCAGACTTTGACAAATCAATGTGGATTAAGTTTATCTGAAATGAATAATCCACATCCGATCTTAGGACATTCTTTAATACGAAACGCTGCAAGTCAGGCTTTACCAAATCAGGCTGGATTAAGTGTATCTTTAGATTCGACACCTAGAATAAGTATGGCAATGGTATCACAACCTTTAATACTTGGAAATCAGACATTTGAAAGAGATCTTGAAAACATCAATCCTATCCTTTATCGGAATATGGGACTCTTCCCTAATCCGGACTTGTTGGCTCGCGCTAATACTAATGCAGTAGAACTTAATATAGGGCAAGGAGATGGTTTACTTCCTTTACCTTTTCCGGAAATACTTCCACAGGGATATCTAACTAATAGATTTCGATTTGATCATGGACACTTACCGAATGTACCGGAACCACGCACTAATTTTTTTAATACGAATAATGCTTGCGACATTGCTAGGGATGATTTGTCCAAACGTATACGATTTAATAATATTACACATTCGTTTACTCCTAGATCGATAGGCGAAACTAAAACTTCTTTACTACCGACTCAAAGTGCCACAAGAACAAATATTACTCAAATGAACATGAGTGGTACTAATGCAAACAGTCAAAGAACTCTGATTGATATACCTCTATCAGATGATAAACTTTGTTCAGATAGTATCCAAGGTAAGACTTCCTTACCATCTACTCAGTGTTCCACACGAACAAATATTACTCAAATTAACATGAGTGGTACTAATGCAAAAAGTCAAAGAACTCTGATTGATATACCTCTATCAGATGATAAACTTTGTTGCAATACTATTAAAGCTAAGACTCCTATTATCATAAAGAAAACTCTTGAGACTTGTGGAGTACTTTCACATCGTAGTCATAAAGAAAATCATAAAAAAGTAATACACAGTTTAGGAGATTTTGCTGCAAAGCTCGTGGTGAAAAACTCAGTTTTAACTGAAAGTCAGCAGGAAACTGTAAGTACTCATGATCCAGGACCATTAAGTACAAATAATGTTATTGCAAAAGAACCGTTTGAGAAAGATGATTTATATCCTCCTGGATCGCAACCGATTTCAATTCCGGTGCTGATTTCTGATTTTGAATTGGAACAAATGGGTATTTTTCAGAAGGAAATTGAATCTGATTCACGTAAAAGTTCAGGTCATGTTGAAAAGTTACCTCCTGAAGTCAACACTACAATGGAGATCCCTAGAAAAGATCGATTTCCTATTGAAGTTAAACGCAATGAACAAACTGAGCTTGGACAAGATTCTTATGGGCTTGAATCGGCTACAGAAGTACATACTGATAGTTCAGTTTGTCTGAAAATAGATTCTAAACAAAATTGTAATGTTAAACTCAATGATAGAGGTATACTTAATACTCAAACTGAACTTATCAATTTAAATTTGTGTAAAATTCAAGGAGAATCGCGTAAGGCAAACTCAAGTCCAACTCAAATGTCACGAAATCCTCGTTTATCTACTAAAGACAAGTGCAAACAACATACTAAAACAAAACAAGTATTATGGAGAAAGCAAGTTGAGGAGAAAGACATTTTGTATCCTCCTGGAACTGAACCTTTTATACAACTTCCACAAGATAGATGCCCTGAGGAAGTAATTACAGAAATTAAGCTTGATGCTAGTAACTTAGGTTCTAATTCATTTGAACAAAAATCTCCTATTCAAGAATTGCCTGACAGTTCACACGATGAAATTGTGAAACCTGAGCAACTTAAAGAACAGGTTCTAATTATTACTAAAAAACAAGATACAATCATTGATTTGTCTACTATCCAAGAAAGGCAATGTACTGAATCTGATCGTTTGAATTCTAATACAGGAAAATCTATAATAGAATCTTCGAGGAATGAATTGTTTCAGAACTGTACTACAAATAGAGATACTACTGCGGAATTTACCTTGCATGTTCAAAATCGTAAATTAAAAAGTGAAAGCCTCCTTGCTCTAGGTGAGCAGATAGATGACAACTGTATATTGTATCCTCCTGGAACTGAACCTTTTATACAACTTCCACACGAGAGTTCAATTTATTCTAAACTTCATTCTGAAGAAAATACAAAAATAAGAAATTGTAAATCCAAAGGTATGGATCTGATTAACACTGAAATTGAACACTACAATTTAAATTTGCCCAAAAATCAAATAGACTCTCATAGGGCAATTGATATAACAAATCCTATTATTCAAAATAAAGTCTCCAAAGAAGTTGTTCTTGAGGATACACGAAATGAGCAAACTGTACATCAGCCAACAGATTTACAACTTGTTGGAATTAAATCTACAGAACCAGATGCAACAAACACTATCAAGGGAACTGAAATCATTGTGACGGGAAATAGTGATTCGACTTCTATAATTGAAAGTTCTAGAAATGTATTGTCTCCAACAAATATATGCCCTGAGGACGTCATTACAGAAACTAAGCTTGATGACAGTGACGCATTTGAGAAATTAGATTTTAATCCTTCAGATATGGAAACAGCAAGTGAAATTACTGTAAAAAGGCAACGAAGCGAAAGCCCCGTTGATTTAGATGGCCAGATTGACGATAATAATATATTGTATCCTCCTGGAACTGAACCTTTTATACAACTTCCACACGGGAGTTCAATTTGTTCTAAACTTCATTCTGAAGAAAGTCCCGAAATAAGAAATTGTAAATCCAATAATATGGATTTGATTAACACTGAAATTGAACACTACAATTTAAATCTGCCCAAAAATCAAATAGACTCTCATAGGGCAATTGATATAACAAATCCTATTATTCAAACTAAAGTCTCCAAAGAAGTTGTTCTTGAGGATACACGAAATGAGCAAACTGTACCTCAGCAAACAGATTTACAACTTGTTGAAATTAAATTTGCAGAACCAGATGCAACAAATCCTATCAAAGGAACTGAAATCATTGTGACGGGAAATAGTGATTCGACTTCTATAATTGAAAGTTCTAGAAATGTATTGTCTCCAACAAATATATGCCCTGAGAAAGTCATTACAGAAATTAAGCTTGATGACAATAACGCTTTTGAGAAATTAGATTTTAATCCTTCAGATGTGGAAACAGCATGCGAAATTACTGTAAAAGGGCAACGAAGCGAAAACCTCGTTACTTTAGATGAGCAGATTGACGATAATAATATATTGTATCCTCCTGGAACTGAACCTTTTATACAACTTCCACACGAGAATTCAATTTGTTCTAAATTTCATTCTGAAGAAACTCCAGAAATAAGAAATTGTAAATCCAAAGATATGGATTTGATTAACATTGAAATTGAACACTTCAATTTAAATTTGCCCAAAAATCAAATAGAATCTCATAAGGCAATTGATATAACAAATCCTATTATTCAAATTAAAGTCTCCAAAGAAGTTGTTCTTGAGGATACATGCAATGAGCAAACTGTACATCAGCACACAGATTTGCAACTTGTTGGAATTAAATCTGCAGAATCAGATGAAACAAATCCTATCAAAGGAACTGAAATCATTGTGATGGGAAATAGTGATTTGACTTCTATAATTGAAAGTTCTAGAAATGTATTGTCTCCAACAAATAGATGCCCTGAGGAAGTCATTACCGAAACTAAGCTTGATGGTACTAACTCTTTTGAGAAATTAAATTTTAATCCTTCAGATGTGGAAGGAGCATGCGAAGTTACTGCAGACAGACAACTTGAAGAATATAGTTATTTTGAACAAAAATCTCTTATTCAAGAATTGCATTACAGTTCACGCGCTGAAATTATTAAACCTGAGCGACTTGAAAAGCAAGCTCCAATTAATACTAAAAAACAAGATAGAGCCATTGATTTGTCTATAATCCAAGAAAAGCAATGTACTGAATCAGATAGCTTGAATTCTAATACAGATAAACCTACAATAGAAGCTTTGAGGATTGAATTATCCCAGAACTGTTCTACTAATAGAGAAACTACTGAGGAATTTACCTTGAATGTTCAAAATCAGAAATTGAGGAGCGAAGGCCTCGTTGCTCTAGAAGAGCAGATTAAGGACAGTGGTATATTGTATGCTCCTGGAATTGAACCTTTTATTCAAATACCCCCAGGCTATATCACTAATTTTAAAGCCCAAATAGATGGTCTACTTAATACGGACATGGAATATGTAACTGAAAATTTAATTAGAATGCAGGAACAAGTTGTTCATTCGGATAATGTTTTTCGTGCTATAAATGATATGGAAATTTCACATGATGTACTTAACTCTGAAATAAAGGAATATAAATCAGAGGGGCTGAAAATTTATTCGTGTGTTGATGACATTGAATCTGGAGAACAAGTAAATTTCAATACGTTAAACTTTAAATTTGATGTTGATTCTATTTCAAGCGGCAAGTTTGAGGATGATATTTTATATCCCCCAGGAACAGAACCTGTTATACTGCCATCAACCTGTTTACAAAAGAACTTAGCTGAGTTTATTGACATTAATATTAAAGGTGAAAAGTTTAGTACTGCTCAACAGAAATATATAGATGCAAAGTTGTGCACACATGAAGATGAAACAATGGAAATTGATACATGTTCTCCTATAAGAGAACCTGTAACTCAAATTACTGAGGATTTGTTTTCTGAAGTTGAAAAATGCTCGAAGGGAGAAACTGATTGCAAATCTGAAGTTACTACTATTAAAGCTGATCAAGAATTAAATATAAGCGATCGAAATTCAGAACTAACAGCTGACGTTCCTCTAACAATGACGCATCATAAGAGTCATGAGTCATTCTTTAGGGAAGAATGTTCCGAAATTTTAACTAAGTCAGTAACAAACTTATATCAAGATTTAAATTCTAATATATCCAATCAAAATCATACAACTAATATTATTAAAATGGAATTAACTAATACAATTTTATTTGACAATCAGCAGGAACATCTTATAAAGATTTTACCTAAATCAGAAAATGAGACAGTAACTCCACAAATATCAAAGGAAGCACTCAAATCAGAAATACTTGACGTAAAGTCTGACATTAAATTTATCGTAGATCCGCCTACACAATTGAATGATCAAAGTGATCTAGAACCGCAAGAAAAATCACCTCACAAGTTACACATAAGAAAGGATCAAGTATCCGAAATGAACGACGAGGATACTGGATGCTTATTTACTAAAGGACAGACATCAGAAAATGTTAATAGTCTCATAATACAATCTAAGTCAGAAGAAAACTTGAAGCTTGCAAAAGAAGAAGCTGTCTCAAGTATTGTAGCCTTAGCAACAAATAGGCAAGATAATTTTGGCAATTCTTTAACAGATGCTACGAAAAGATGTGAAAATTTATCTGCTCTTGAAAAGCGAAACGTTGATCCCAATTTAGATCTTCCTAGGGTTACTCAAGAATGTATCTCCGAGAAATTAACTGATGAACGAATTTCTGAGAAATTAGCCGAAGAACGAGAAAATATAGATCTTTGTATTTTGAAATCTAAAGCAGAAACGCCGGAACAGCCGAAAGTAAGTGCATATAATTCTCAAGAAAAATTTCAGAACAGTGTGGATTCTTTACGAAATGAAGCGAATACAAATACTTTGGAAGAGGAAATATCCGAAGCCTCACAGACTAAACAAATGGAATCCAGGTGCAATGAAAATGAGATACAAAATAAATTGGACACTTGTAAAAAAGATAAAATAAATATTTCTGAAAGTGAATTCCAAAATATAAAGCCCACGAAAATCTGCTCTAAAGAAGTAAGTGAACATATAGGTATTACTTCAAACGCCGAAAAGACACAAGAACAGTCGGACACATTTATTAAAGATTCACAGCTAAAGAAAGTTAATGTGATTATGGATTTAAGTATGCAGGAACTTAATCCGGATGTGCATATATTGGAACAGCAACATAGTTTTAAGTTATTAGAGAAAAATATAAGTAGAACAGAATACGGAACGGAAGATAACGGAAATTTAATTTCCATTGGATTTGAAATTAAGGAGCAATGTAATAGGGATGTTAATATTTTGGAGGAGCAAGAGTGTTCTAACTGGTCAGGCAAAACTGTGCCTAAGAATGATCATGAAAGGACTACAACAATATCATCTGCTTCAGAAATTACACTTACAGAATTTATACTTACAAGTGTGAGTAAAGTTCAAGAAGATCAACCAGAATCTGATGATTGTCTTCTAATGGAGACATTGGAGGTAAGTTCAAGTAAAGATAACAAAAATGGGAAAGAAAAACAGGAGGTATCCAAAAAAGTGCTTGAAATGTTGGAAGATTTGTGTGGCATTGCGGAACCGGGAATAGAGAAACAGTTAAAACTAGATGCACGAGTACGAGAACAAACAGATATAAGAAATTCTCATACAGTTGCTAGAAATCAAAGTATGCTTTCACCGGAGCCAAAAAAGGTAAATCACTTCAAAATTGATATATGTGAAAAAGGCGGCGTTCTTATTCCTGAAGTGTGTGAGGAAAAACTATCTACTATTGAAACAAAACCAAAGAAAAGTTCTCTGCAACTTGAGAATAAATTAAATATTATTACTCATAAAACTGCAATAGAAGACTTAAATTCTTCCAAAGTGGAAGGACAACACGACATTCTTGTCCCTCGAATTGAACTGAATGTTGAAGACAGTGCAAGTATCCCTGATGTTGCTTTTAGAACTGAGGAATCTTTAGAGCATAAAATTCTAAATCCAATTGATGAACAACAGGTGGTACATGAAAGTGTTTCTAGATTTGATGAAACAGTTAGAGATATAATTAAAACTCCTGAAACTGATTATTAACAGTAAATTATTGAATCCTATACAGGTGGTCGGATATGAGTGATATTAATTTTAGATTATTGATTTCTTAACTTGATGTATATAAACACTGATCGTCTTGAAAATTAGTTAATTTTTTTACTTAATGAGATGTTTTGTGGAAAAACTGGGAACGTTTGGTTTTTTTTTTATTATTTACTATGGAAATATATATCGCAAAGAACTACAGCATTTAGAGAATAATGGAGTGGAACATTTAAGAACAATTAATTCCAAGCTTAAACAGATTTGGAAGATTCATTACTTTATTTGTAAGTAAAATCTCTACTTAAGCTTATTGATGCAATGCTTATTCTATTAGTTTGCTTCTTGCACTTTATTATTTTTTTGTTTTTGTGTAAAAATTAAAAGTTTCTTCACTTATCTTTTTTATTAAGTTATATTTCATATAAGAGATAATCGTTTGCTTGTTTTTGTTGCTTAGATTACTTGAATAAAGACTCCATGTATATGTAGAAATTTTTGAGTAAATTGTGTTGAACATGTTTAAATTTGTTAACGTAACTTTTCTTTGGTGTAGAATGCTTGATATTTTAATTTTAGTGGACTAACATCTGCAGTTATAATTTTAGTTTGTGAACATCTGCGGTTAGTTCACATCATCAATAATTATCTATCAAATGGATAGAGAAGACGGACTTTGCGATCAAGATAACGACATTTCCAACAGGTTTGTTCGGTAACACAGCAGGGTTAGTCAAAGGCCATCGTTATGTTTCGTCATTATTTTAAAATGCACAGCAGAGAATTTGTACGACATCTACTTTCTCTTTTACCCTCTATTAAACATAGGCTCTATTAAGATCGGCTAAAGGCAAGGATGGATGCCGTCCACGTATATACCATTATTGATATATCATCATCCAACAGTCGCGAGTCACAGCGTCGGACGTAGATCATAGAAGGGAAGAAATGATTATGCGTAATGTTCCCGTCGATTGTCGGTAAATTAGCACATCAAAGGAAGGCATACGTTTGTACGTATGCTTCTGACAAATGTGTGTATTCGCCGAATACACACATCGTCTGGGCCCGGCATTATGAATACATTACACTTATACACATTTATTTCCTCCATTGTTTATATAACTCAGCAAATTTGATTAAAGCAGTTTAAGGAATTTGATTAAAGCAGTTTAAGGAATTTGATTAACTTGTTTCGACAACGTAATGAAATGAGTACCTTTGTTCTGGACCCTTCGCAACGGTATATGTTGTATGTCGAGTGATTCGTACATAAACAGATATTGGTAAAACGAGTGGTTTGACGAACGTCTATTCCACTCGTAGAAACCATTCGTTTTACGCGCTCAAACATATACGTTTGCGACGAGTTAAGAATAGAAGCGCTGCTGGAAATCTTTTTTATAATATATTTATTACAACGTAACAGTTGAGTTATTTAAAATTGAGACTGAAAAATTATTATATTCTGTTTTGCACTCTACTCGTAGTTGGAGTTGATGAAGATTTAATTGAATTCAATCTTGAAAATCTAACGTTTAACCAACGACGATGAATTATTAAAATAAATTCAACAAACAATGAGTAGCTATATAAATTTTGACATGATTGTACTTCTTCATTTTATATTTTTATGCTTTAAATTGTTCTCTCCAAATTATTGCATTTGTTGTTATTTTTATATAATTATTCTGTCCATTTTCCATGCAAACGATTACTGATATTTTTGTTAGTACTACTTAATAAATTCTTGCTTTGAATAATATACCTTTGCTTCTATTTTATTTACTTCTGGTGGTTTAACTATCATTCACTTATGACAAATTTATAACATATGGATTGTCTATTTTATATTTTCATAAATATATTGGTCTCAGTTGCTATTTCAAGTATTGGTTTCAGTATTTTTCAAGTTGCCTATTTGCAAATATATCTCAGAATTAATATTACCAGATATTATTTAAACCTACTATTTCCATTGTTCATTGCGTGTATAAAGAAACTACTACCATAACAGCTTTTTTGCCATAAAATATGAACTTAATTTCTTTTTCGTAGAACGCACAGAATGTTATTGATCCAGTTATTATTAAAGCCTTGAGGCTACCAGCCAATGCACATATAAAAAAAGTGAAGGAGCTTGTGGACGAAGCGGCACGAATTATCCTCGATAAATATGCCCAGAACCTCAAATTTTATAAAGCAATGGGTAATTTCAAGCTATGTATGGAAGCGTAATTTTTTTTAAAAATTATCAAAGAATTTAGGTACGTACATTGATTTTATTTAATTCAATAAAATGGATTGAATCTGTAGTGATTATGTTATTTTATTTGATATATGGGATGCTTTTAAAATTATATGGAATGACGAAGTAGATGAATTCGAATGTCAAAGTATTAAGTTAGTATATATCCCTTAAATGAAGAGCATCTGCTTTTATGAGATAGTTGACATCATCAGTTACCGCCCTACCAGTCCGCATCGCTCTAAATTACGAGCTTCGTCCCTCCGTATTCGCCACGTTTCGACTGATCCCAAAATTTAGTGGAGATAGGTTCCTACAAATTCTGAACGAATCTCAACCCTCCCTTTGTGTACGTACCTAAAAAATAAGTGACACAATATAAATACAGTGTAAGTCCAAAGTGACAATAATTTCAATGAAGGTTAAGGGTTCCATTCTCATTGGATTTCTTGCATAAACTTATTTATTTTGAATGCTTGATAATTAATATGAATATCTGTTTCTTAAAAATTCACCTCATCCAGGACCCTTGCAAATGTAAATTTCTTGTAAATTATCTTATAATTTTCTGTAAGTAGCTTTCCTGATGTAAATACTTTTGTAAAGTACTTTTTAAGTGAGGTACTTTTGCAGAACGCGATCTTGTCGTGCTCACAAGCGATAATAAAATATTTCTTTGAAATTCATAAAATAGTTTTGTTACAATTTTAGGACATTGATCGAAATCCAAACTCGTTAGATGCTTATTTAGAAGCAAAAAGAGCTATGTTTTATCATGCTTACATTGGAAGTGCCCGCCAGTAGAGGAATAAAAAGAGGTGCATGTTGCAATCACGACGTGAGTGTAACTATATGTAACTTTATGTTATTTATAAGTGAAATTCACTAATACAATTCTTTAAATTAAATTATTCTCAACTGAAGAACATAATCTTTCTTCGGTAACTAATTTGTTATTTGGGTTACCACTGGTTCACCCCACCCTTACTGGATAAAACGGCATTTTGTATTCTTAGCATTTATAATAAAAACTAGTAGTATTCCGAATCTTCATTTCTTAAAAAATTAACAAATCTTTATATTAGTTGACATGTTTCAAGGAACAATCGCCCTTTCATCAGAACTAAACAAAGTTTATGGTTACAACAGACTATAATATAAGAAATAACTTGAAATTTTATCTGAAGAAAACTTTCAATTTCTGTATTGATATGTACATAAGTACATTTAAGTTTTTTTTTTAATTTGTATTTGGAATATTTCTATAACTTGAATGAAGTAATTCTTTCGAAAACTGCATGTTGATGTTACGATGTTCAAATTGCCTTAAAAATGGAAGGTAAGGGTAGATACATATTTCTGGCATTGGTGGAAGCCTTTATTAGTACCCTCTGTTTTCATCTCGCATCGCTGCAAGAGTTAATGAAAACCAGCTCTCTGCATCAGTGTACCACCTTCGACTTGCTTAGCCAATTTGAAATCAATTTGTATGAATTATTGCGTACGATTGTATGCCTTTAAATGCAGTTATAGGAAGTAACTAAAGAAGAGGCAATCTAATAGTGTAGCAACTATCCAAACAATTAGGAACTGTAGCAAATTAGGGATTTAAAAAATTAAAGTTCGCTTATTTTTGCAATTACCGCCCCTAGATCATCTCTCATATTGATTTTATGCGCAATCCACGAGATTTCAAATAAATATAGATGGCATTACAAAAAAATTCATTATTCCTTCCCCAGATGTGATGAAACTGTAGTACTTGCTGACATAGAGCCACGTACCATAATCAAAGCAGGATGTTTAACTGCAGTCTTAACCAATCAGTGCGATAAGTTTGACTCTTTTGACGCACAACCGTACTTCTAGAATCACCAATTAAAAGCTCAAAGCGGAATTCATTGTGATCTAAATAACTTCATACCATTGGTTTAAGTACCAGTTTTGATTACATTTTGCCCATGCAAAACGTTCCTTTTTGTGAATCGTCGTTACTAGTGATTTTCTTTCGGTTAAGATATTTGATCAAAAAGTAAGTCACAATTATTCTAAACTTTACAGAAATTAAAATCAATTAATTTAATGCACATAATGCAAGTTAAATTGGAGAAATTTTTAGCGATTGTTTTATTCTATACTGAGTTATCTTTGTACAGTTTTCACGACGATGTTTGCCCAATATGTGACCTACACTGCGACGCTTGGCACGTTACTTTAGATTTTCTTCCTCGATGAGGTTTTGGTACAACACACAACTTTTTATCGAAAAGTGGAGCACTAAAATTTTTATCCAAGTTTATTATATCACGCACTGAATAACGAGAAATTTGTTTTTTCTCTTGTACCATTTTTGTCTTATAAACGATCTACATGTAACAAATGCTTCCGAACATATAAAATGAAATGGAAACCAAAACAAGAAATAATTCATCCATGTTTTTATTATTCGTGTGCTAATAAGTCTAGTAAGAGTACGTTCTGAAATCTACATTGTTTAGTACACACATATGCACAAAATATTATAACGCGATGCCCCAAGCAGTACAAAACATTACCAATCTTAAAGAATTCAAAAGAAAATTACGAGAGCACCTTTGCAGCAATCCTGTATATTATTTGGAATTCTGAGCAGTAGCTGAAACTGATTGTACCGTTCAAGAATCTATACTTTAGTCCTTAAGTCAACGTATTATATAATATATAGTCTCTAGGATGCACTGTATATATTATGAAACAAATAATAAATAAATAATCGTTTAACAATTTTATTTTAAAAGAATTAACTAATTTCGCATAAAAAAAATCTCTGTTAAACGGTTATAGAGGAATGCAAAATGGAATCCACCATACATTAACCACTAATAGGAAATGTTTTCGGACCTACGCTGATAGAAATGTTTTATCTCAAAATAACATATCCTATCAATAGCTGACGTGGTGGTTTATTTTCGGGACATCTATACATACGAAATTGAAAGAATATGCAATACTATTAAGTGTTTAGATTCAATTTGGAGCAGTAATGTTTGAAGGCTCAAAATGAAGCCATATATACTGGTGTCGAATATTTGTTTTTAATATTTAAATATGGTTAAATTTTGACTTGAATGAGGTTTAATTAACTCTCCTAAATCCGTCACTGACTTGTACATTAAAATGGCATCTAAACAAGGATTGGGATACGCAAAATGTTTATTACTTAATGCTGTAGAATAGAAACTTCACTAAAGACAGAAAAAAACGGTATGCCGCTTTAATATTACTTTTCCACACACCGATAACTATGGAGTTGTATGTTAACCAATTTTTTTCCAATCAAATAGGTACCATTTTGATTTATATAGTATATTGTTTTATATAGTATATACTATAGTTTGTATTATTTATTTGTGATTAATTTTTCAACAAATTTCGATAAGTTGTTGGGTAGGTTTTAGTGCAACTATTATTTTATAAACCATTTGTGATTTCAGAGTGCATTGAGAAATTTCGAGCATTGTATTCAATGTATGAGGCCGAATTTGGTAATCCAACTATTGGTTACGAATTGGTTAAAGGTTTGCGGTATACAAAACTTCAATTAGATGTAATATGTGCGAAAGTTACCTGTTTATGTCATATGAAGAGATGTGGTATGGCACGGTAAGTATTTATATGTTTTATTAACTACGTGAATTTTCAGATTTTTTATAAATAGCTTTCCTGGTGTTCTTTTTGTAAAAATTGTGTTTTAGCTCTCGATGTCTTTTCCAACACTTATCTTTGGAGTATGTCCTTGATTTGCATTATGAACAAAATTTTCTCGTTTTCTTATCTTTAGATTTTGTTTTAGCTTTTGCGACAAACGCAGTTGCGTTCTCTTTGTATAGCGCAATAATTGTGAGATCTCTGCCTTTATTATCGAATTTCAACGCTTCTTAGTTCTTATTTAATTTCCGATCTGCTAAAGGGGTAGCTTCTCAATTTTTTCGTACTATACCATTATTCACTCGGTAAACTAACTGATCCGCAGCATTATGAATTCTTCCGGTAACTATATGTCGTATTGGTTACGCATTTAACCAATACGCATTTTGTTGAAGTTCAATTAGATGGTCGTATATGCTAATATTTGGCTTTTTGATTTCAATAAATAATTTTGTAGCTAATCGTTCTAGTTGGGGGCCATCATGTTGCTCATAAAATGATAACTGCTTTTGCCATATATCCTAAGTTATATCACAAACTCCTAATTCCTTGTAAAGCTCATTCTCCAAGTATTGTGAAAGAACATAGAGAATTTTCGCGTCACAGGGACTCACAATACTTTGCTTGCATAAATTTCAGCAACCCCAGTAATTTTTGGTTGACTTTTGGTGTTATGATTTCCCCAGAAATGTATCCTACTGATTTGGAGCAATTTAATAACATTTACATTTGCTTCTTCCAGTGATTCGAATTCCCAGCACATTCTAACTTAATAGCAGGAATTTTTGCCATTTTATTACAATTCGATGTGAACATCTTTTTCACTAACTTGATAGATTTAAAGAACAAAATAGCTTAGCGATAGCTTTCTCAAGAGAAGTTTAGCAATGAATTTATTCTTGCCATAGACCGGGTCAAATTTCTTAAACCCGTTCCTCGATTGTACCAAACCTTTGGCACCATGTGCCTATTACTTCGAAGGTATGGAGAGTTTTTCTTTTAGTAAAAAACCAACATGGAATGGCGAACACATCCATAAATTTTTATTATTGTAATTACAATATCTCCATTTCAATTTTTTTTTAGTTTAGAAAAGAGATGGTACCTATATTAGAAAATTTACTGATAGTGGCTCATCCAGCTGCACCAAAGAGAATCTATCAATATTACAAGGACTGGAAACGACTTAATTTTAATCTCCCACTGTAGCATTGAAGATTTTAAAGTTTTAAAGTATTTAAAGTATTACTTCATTAAAGAAACTGAGACAATAATTATCATAAGTAATATTTGGATAAGTTATAATTGAAATTATCCAAAATTCGGGCTATTTGTTTTGAGTAGTAATATTTTTTATTCTATTAATTTTTGTGAAAGTGTGTTATATTTTATTTTTTGTGCTTAATTTTGGTTTTATAAAATAAACACATTTTCAAGGCGCTTCTTTTTAAGTAGTGGATATGAGCAGATTATTTTAATATTAATACTTAGTGTTAAAATGTTTTGAAGAATGAACTTGTTGATTTTTTAAATATTTTTTGTAATTAACGAATCTGTTTTTGGTAATAAATATTTTTAGTCAATCTATCGATTTTAATTAATAACTGATTTCTTAAGATAAATTTTTCTTTAAAGTTTTGTAATTTGATATCTAATATTTGTAGGTCATTTATAAAATTCGTACCATAATAATAGATGACATTGTAGATTCGAACTTCCTGTAGATTTGAACTTTCATTTGATTTTGACATTCAGCTGAACTGCTCAAGAAACAGTGTTAAGTTTGTCCGTCAAACCACGTAGTTACTGACTACTTCTAGTAGAGCAAAGCACGAAGTATTTGACACCAAATAAAACATTCTTTATTCCGATGAAGACGCCTTCCTGTGCTAAGACGAAGAGTTTGAATGAAATGAAGTAGACTTACGAGCAGCATTACTCTCTCATATGTCTCGTATGAGGTTAGGATATCGGGAATCTTGCTGTTAGTTTTAACCATGAAATGTCTACAATATAGACTAGGTTTCAAGTACGTCAAAAACTATGTTATAGGGCTGTAGCCCGCACGTGCCATGTGTAGGGAATATTATGTTACGTTGTTTTTTTTTTGGAGTGTGTACCATTTAGGTGGTCTTGTGTACTAAATCCTTTACGAAATATCACTTGTTAGATTGGTTGAAATAAACTGAATTTATTCGATAACCAACTAGTAATTATTTATTCAATAATTGTTAGATCGTAAACAAGAGACTAATAGGTAAATAATTCTCAAGCGAGTTGCATCTCCTTTTTGTATAGGAATACAAATTCACTGTCACAGCTGACTTCACGGATATTATCTTCATGCAGACATGTTCAAGCTTTCTATTATTTCCATTTTGTCTTGTTCCAAGGGCTTCGCATTTTTAATTTTCTAGAGCCAGAAGAATTTCAGGTAGGTCGGTTTCTTCTAATCCAATATTTTAACCGTATTTGTAGGACCGTTTTTGATAGACCAATACCGGTTTACATAAAAGGTTGACACTATAAAGAATTTTTTCTCTCCTCTCGACAGTGCTGGAAGCGTCTTCAATAGTTTTCATCACTAGATCGGTGTTTTGTTTTATGAGCTGCTATATATGAAATGAAAGACGATGATATAGATTACCAAATCTCACGTACATTTATATAGGTATTAGATGCAGAGTATGATGTAGGTCTCTTTTATAGTTTTATTTTCATATTTACCTATTTGTGAACCAAGCTGTTGTGATGGCAAACCGGTTTTTCGAATATAAATATTCGTCGCGTAGTCCTCTTTTCTAAAATGTACGTGGCATACCCTACGATTATCGTATACCTCTATCCCGGATCTAGCATAAGTAAACTTGCGATCTAGCGTAAGTAAACTTGGAATAGAAATCATGGAAAGGAAAAATATGTTAAAAGGTACGAGATACAACATAAAGGATGACTTAACAAGAATGGGGAGTAAGGTACAAAGGAAGATAAATGAGATGGCTAGAGTGATCAGTACTACAGGGAAAAGGCGAAGGTAGAATACTAGAAGGTGAGGAGAAATGGGAGTGGAACGACGAGAGAAACCAATACATGTGTGGAGGGGCATAGGAGATAAGGAGGATGAAATAAGCTAGAGTAAGAAGAGAAATTGGAGTGAGTTTGAGGAATGGGTTGCTGGAACTGAAAGGGGCAATTGGACAAGAAAAAGAAATAATAGTGAACTTAGTGGGAGAACTTACAAAGAGGGAAGAATTAAGAACATGTGGCGAAAAAGAAAAGTATATGAGCAAAAGAGAGAAAGGAATAGAGGTTGCATTATGGGAATCAAGGCTTAAGAAATTAAATTGGAATGTAGAGGGCATAAGGAGTAAACTTTGGGAAAATGAATTGTTTGAATATTTAGAAAATTCGATATGATTGTGATTATTTAATTTTACTTTTACTATTTAATTTAATTTTAGTGTAATTTTGAATCCAGTATCTTTCATATACCTACACGAACTTCATACATTCGTGCGTATTTTGGTGTATAAAAGAAATGGATTTATTATAAAAGAACTAAATTCAAAAATAACTATTATTTTTATATCTTCACCATCGCTTATCAAAGGTAAAAGATATTTCCGGCCGGCAATTTATTTGGCGAAACTTTGGGAACCCTTGGCTTAAATGATTAAAAACAGTAAGTCCTAATGATATATAATGATTTGTTTGGTATATGAAAGATAAAAAGATCGATATAAAATATTTATTCGTAAGTTCCTATGTTCCAGTATTGAAATCCATTGACGTGATTATAATATCAATGTTGATATGAAAACTTCAATATTGAAATGGATGACATAGCACTACAAATTATGTATAAAATTAAATATAAATTATTTATTTGTAGGGCACGGATAATTATGCATTTTAAAATCGCAAAATATTCATGTATTTATGCGCTTAAAAAATATACACTTAAAAATGCACATTGATTAAAATGTATATACATTTAGGCCCAAATATTTCGGAACGAAAAGAAAGTTTGGCGGAAATATTCTTTTACGAATTAATTTCTTCTATATGAATTTATCATCAACCATAAAAATATTCGAAGGACAAACATATTGGCTAATGTCAGCTTAAAAATATCAGACAAATAAGTTTGAGAAAAAAGAAATAAAAAACGCTAAATTTTTTGTATCGAATTGATATGATACAAATATTGTTCATTTACTGTTTTATGGAATGAAATTAGAATAAAAAAGGGAAACCTTTAAATCACCTGCACCATAAATAGATTAAGACAAGATTTTTATTGTCGTCCTCGTTACAATGCTAATTAAAAATACTTAAATATGCATGCTTCATGCAAATGCATAACAATCCAGCTCTGCTTATTTGTATTAAATGTTGGTTTTTCGATTGTAATGCGTATCTTTGTAACACTTAATCAGTTTTAATTGGTTTTAATGTTGTTGACCGATAGGTATTTCACCTACTTGACAATATTTTGACATAGAGACAAAATTACCTATAACAGATTTCCAACAAAATATCAGATTTCTTCCTAAAACATATGGCGCCATCTCTTGGAATGGGAAGCCAGTGTTATGAATTGAACCTATCCAAGTGGATCCATCCTGCCTGCGTTAGCGTGCGCCGTTGAGATACCACTATGCATTTTTACCAGTCTTTATTTCGATAAGTGTGTATTCTACATTAATTATTAGTAAACTATTAGCGGTACATAATTCGAGTTTTATTTAGAAATAAATACTATTTTCTAGCCGGAAAATAAAGAAATTAGCTTGAATGGAAATTGGAGTGTATTAAATTGGAGTGAACTTATCGAAGCTGAAATATATTTTCAGCTCGAAAATAAGTAAAGGTATATTGTATTAAGAACGTAGTGTACAAAATGTTTGACTTTCGGCCACAAAACTTGCCCAAAGATGCAGTGCTTGTTGATGATATAAACAGTTTTAAAGGAATTGCACAGAAGGAGGCGCAACTGGTGTACAGTGGATTCTGTTGGCATAAAGTTTATGTAAGTTATACATAAAGTAATAAAACATAAGCAATCGGCCTAAAATGTGGTTTAGACACCTAGCCTAAAATACTATAATTTATAATTTGTTAGATGAGGAATTATCTTCTGTTTGTTGAGATTTGTTAAAATCAGTACATAGCGGTTAAACGAAATTCGCCGTAATTCATTTATAACATTAACATTCCTAGGTATTACATTCAGTTCGTTATCAAAGAGATACGGTACTATGCGCTATTATGAATACACTACATCCATTAGATTTTATTCCTGTAAGATATACAATAGAGGGATTGCATACATCTTTTCTTTTAAAAAATTGCGGTTCGGCTGTAATGGAATTGTGTCGTATCGGTTTAACTGTACCAAATCCGGAGAGTCCAAAAGAACCGGTGAGTTTATTTTAATTATGTATTTTTTCTATCTATTTATATTAAAAACTAATTTCTTGCGCAACTGTGTTCTTTTTCTAGCAATTTACTGTGGTTATTTTTTGATGTCTAATTCATAAAAATAGTATATAACATTAGATAGAGATATCTTTATCTTCTCTTATGTGCTATTATTATGAATTAGATATCAAAAAATAACCACAGTAAACTGTGGTTATAATGTAATACATTTCAATTATTTCAAAAGATTCTTTATGATTAATCGAACAAGCAGCAATATATTTTCCTGGTATGAGTTCAATTAGTTATAAAAGACCTAGAGAACAGATTATAAATAAAAAAAGATAAAAATTAGCATTGGGTGAATAAAGGCACAAACGTGTATGACAGCAGACCAAGTATAGCTAATCACAGAGTCAGTCTCGCATACGAATGCTTGAAGCTCAGAAATGATTGTTCAGTATTGAATTTGAAGGAATTGATCATACTCATTGCCCGGCAAATCTGAGCCTGTTCCATAATTAGAAGAGTGGTGGTCTATATGAAATGCATTGAAATTTCTCAGACTTCTCTGCGGTACATTCCATTTGACTTCATTCTGCAACTTAGGACATATAACTACACCGTTCAGAATCTTTCAGATGAAATAAACATCTACGACTTTTCTCCTTAATTCCAGAGGCGATAGATTTATCAGTGTTCTGATATGCATGTATTCATGGTTAGTAAATCCAATACCCACTCTATGTGCATACATTCGTATCAAAATATTTTAGACACTTTCAAGTTGGAGCTTATAGTTACAGTACTTTAGATTAGATCTAATCAATGAGCAGTAAACAGTTTTAATAGAATTCGGATCCAGCTCCTTACATTGTCTGGAGACGAAACTCAGTAATTTTCTAGCTTTTGATACGATTGAGTTGATATGTTCGCTAAATAGGAGTTTGGAGTCGAATATGACACCTTTATTCTTGATGATCTGAGAGCCCTTCAAAGTGTACTCTCCAAATTTGTAGGAGGTAGCTTGAACGCGCCGCTGATAGGACATATGAAAATTTATATGGCAACACTTATTTAAATTAAGGGTTAGTCCATTGATCTCCACCTAGTTCATCAGGTTCGGATTGTAAATGGTTGACATCAGCTGGAGTTTTAATTTCATGAAATACTTTAAGACCATCAGCGAATATTAAAAAATTAGCATTAACAAACCATTTCGCAACATTATTAATAAATAGATTAACACATTGACTGCCGGTTGAGAATCCGGCGCCAGGGACATTGTGGGATATTTAGCGCATCATTCGGAACGTTCACTCCTATAATAAACACACATTTTGCCAGTAGTAATTTTATTTGGCCTTTTGAAACAAATAAACAATCAGATAAAAGCAAAATAAAATATTCACCAGTAGTACAGTAACTTATAAAAGGTTAGACATGTGTATACATATATTTTGATTACACTTAACATTTGAAATATGCTTAACAAAAAACATTCAACGCAGAAATAAGGATTACATTTTATGCATTTGTACGCACTTTGTTTAGTCTTGGATATAGCATAGACACGTCCGTGTTTGGTAGAATATGTTGTTGTATTAGACCCATATAAGGAGTCCATAGATATGATGTAGTGTAGCACATATATTTGGGAAGGAAACTGCATTACTAAGATGTTACCGAGAATTGTGTAAAACGCAAGCGGCCTTACGGGCCCTAGCGCCGCGTGAGTGATATATAACTCATGACAATAAACAAACATTTTAGCTACAATTTTTAAATAATATTGTTTACATAGTTATAATAACACAATTTTAATGTATAGAATGCATAAAAAGTAGTATGGCCCCAGGGAGACTTACCCAATTTCTCGCGCGGTGGTTAACGTGTTAAATAGTAAGGGCGAGCAGTGACTGTCTTGTGGTACTCCCGAATAAACCTGAATATGGTTAGAGAAGAAATTACCAATCTTAATGTAGGTTTTTTGTAGTTCAGACTGCTTACAAATACTGCGATAATTTCAGATGTCATCCCAGCTACCATTTAAAAAAAAATGTAAGTATTATATAACTATGTTTCCACAACTTAGGAAAGATTTAGTCTTTAAGCGATAGATTAAAGAATACATGAAGTGAGTAGCAAAGCGCAAAAGCACATTGCTTAACGAAAAAGCTTATGACTTCATCGCACCCCGATTTTAATTAGTCCTTTAGCGATTTTAATTGGGACAATTTGTTTAAGGTACTAGATCTATCAATAACTGAATAGCCAAGATTATACTCATGCTCAAAGTACGTTTCGTGAAGGATGAACATAGGAGAATGATGTTCATTTGAGTCATTTAAGACATACACATGGTTTAGGTATTCCGCGAATAAATAAGCTATGTCGCTACCGTTGTCAGCAGATTTGGTTTCATAATACATTTTAGAAGGAATATTGTGATTTCTTCTTTTATCATTGATAAAGTGGCAAAAGAACTTAGGATGGTTAACTATACTATTATTAACGTTTTGAACATAATTCTTATACCAGTTAATAGAGAAATCTTTACATTGTTTATCGACATTTGCGAATCCAACTTTGTTGGTGTTCAGTGTAATTTAAGCTTTTTTCGCTAACACAAATCTGTCTACGTTGCCCGATTCCATTTTAAGATTTGTACTTTTGTCGTTTCTTTGATTTTAGTGTTTGGCGGTTAATTTTTAATTTAAATACGTTACACTCATTTACTGAAATACCTAACGACGCTTTCTAGCCAAATGTACTTTGTCTGTTCTGTCTTTGGTCAACGTGATTGTTTCTGAATTAGGATAATGAGGAATTATTAATTAAATGTCTTCCTCTTTGAGCACCTTGAAATATCTTGGCATCAGACTATTTAATGTACCTATTGCAAGACCAATTTCAAAGACCGCCTATGTAAGATCAATTTTACGTTTTATCTCGTGACGTTGGTTGGCTTTTCTTTTGGTTATCTCATGGCTTGGGTATTTATAAGTGGGACTTGTTCAATTACTTAGGGTTATATGTTCCTTTATTACCAAATTTTCTATTATTTATATTTTCCGTAAACTATAAATATGATGATTTGAAATTAATGTAATCAATTGTATCTTTGAAAAAATTAATCGCCGGTTAATTTTTTTCAAAGATACAATTGATTATATTTATTTCAAATCATCATACTAATGAACCGAGCGACCTTACACTCATGAAATATCAATTCTATTTAACTTTCGAGTCGGCAAAAGGCGAGAAAACAGAAATTTATATATAATACTGGACTAGATTGGCAGTGACACCTGCCTGATGACACGAAAACCATGTGTTGACGGAAGATAGTTAACTGCAAATTACTTGTTTATAAATAAAAATTTCATAAATTTATTACACGAGAAGTTAACACAAAATTATTTGTTCTTTGAAAATTCATGTCTCGCTAGTGTAGGGGGCTAAACACCCGAGCGGACATTGCGAGAGCAGTGGTTGATTCCCGGACAAGGTAAATTTTTTCAAAGATACAGTTGATTATATTTATTTCAAATCATCATATTAATACACCGAGTGACCATGAAATATGGATATTTCAATAAGTGAAACTTATGAAATATCCATTATATTCTCTAAAATATAAAGATAATCAAAATGTTAAGTAAGGATAAAGGAAGTTTAAAATTGGTTTATATTTCAGTTTAAATTAATTATCGCATTAAATTTTGCATCTGCAAATGATGTGAAAATCGACATTCAAACAAATTTAGTTAGTATTTTGAAGAAACGTTACAACAAAGATACAAGAATCTTAAATTTGGACTATTTTGTTAAGGATCCAGGTAATTTTTGACTTAATTTTATTAAAACTTTTTTTATAAATAAGATTTTAATAGTGTTTTACCTATTTCTACCATAACATTCAACTTTAATTTGTATACTTTTAACCCGCTGTTTTCCGAATATTTTTAATTTTTGTGTTCTCTGTAATATATTAAAGTAATTTAGATTCAAGTTATAAATTGTATGATATTAACAGAGGTGCTTGGTCTTAGCGCTATTTACTTTTATTCTATTTAGTTATCATCTGTCGTATTTTATAACTTTTGGTAATTTTCGCATAATTACTACATAACTTTCTAGCTGTTAACTTTCTAACTGTTTCAAAGGATATTTTGAATTTGAAACTTTATGTTTTTAACTGTATACGAGTTTTATAAATGCTTCTAATGGTTTTGTGGGTAACGATCCATTACTCTTATGTGTATCTTAGCACCATACTGGTCTTTTGAAGTTTAGATCTTATTTATGACATAATAGCAAAACAATTTACATATTTACTTCGATGTACATTGCGTTCTCGCTTGAGTGGGTTGAGGTAAATTTCTGGTCAAAGGTTCTGTAAATTTGAGAGCCTAGTTGAGCTTGCATCCCAAGCGCTATCACGCAATCCTCTTTAGGTTTGCTTGATATCGGTTGCGTTGATTTCTATGCTACTGGTCCATTCGTTATGTGGTCGCTGCCACCGCTAATTGCAAGACCATCTCCATAATTAAAATTCTCTACTCGAGATCACATAAAATACTTTTTAATTTAATTCAATGTTACTATTATTATTGAAATTTGGATTGATTATATTGATTAAATATGAAACAATGGTGGACGATTTGTGACCCTTCTTACAGAAATTGTAGGATTTTTCTTTATTTGGTTATGGTAATTTGTTGCTGTTACTTCTGTCTGATATGTTGTTCTTTAATTATTTAGTTTATTTTTATTACAGAGATTTTGTTAATACTTTAGTATGTTTTATTACTGCCATTCTTCTTTTTAGAACTTACAGAATTTTGTCCATTATCGCAACCGAAATTATTGTATTTTATACTTCATCTAAGCAAAGATTTGGACCTAGAAACTTTAAAACTGACGAATAATGGAATAGAGGTATTGAAACCGTTTGAAGCTTTATTGGGCGAGAAAGCATTAAAATCTGTGACAACATTGGATTTGAGGAAAAATAATGTAAGTTCTGTATTTCTAAATACACATCGTTTATGTCTCGAATTTTTGTAATATTTGAAGATTGAAACTTAGTTATAATTTAAATTAGAGAAATTTATAAAATAATTAGGTTTTCCAAAATGTGTATATATTTTTTAATGAAATAGTTTCTGAAAAATTATTCTATGTAATTCTCAAATAGTTTTTTCTTTATTGTTCGCTTTTCTATTTTCTTTATTTCCAATAGAGTATGTATAACGAGAGAATGCACAGGGAACTTATAAAAAATGCTTTTTCTTATAAGGATTAATTATTAAATAATTTTTCATAACTATCAATTTCACATGTAGACAATTATATGTTTATTCTACATTTTAAAACAAAATGTAACAAATTTTGGTTCTAATTTATTGTATTTATGTTTTCCATTATTTATTCTTGTTCCATATTCATTTGTCATGTTTCTGTTTTATCATGTGTTTCTTGTTTCTAGTTCTTTCTATTTATTTATTTTGTACGTCTATGACATATCCAATTGTCATGTTTCTGTTTTCTTAATAATTATATCTCATTTATAATTGTTCCTCATATCTAATTTTAATAAATTATGATTCTGTTATTTCTTGTTTTCTTTTAGATCAATGAAATATCGGAACTTGACGTGTTTAAAACATTTAATTTGAGAGATCTTTATTTGGACGAGAATCCTATCTGTGAAAATTTATCGGAACATGAATATCTGAAAATGGTCACTGATGTATGCAAGAAATTAATAAGATTGGTAAGTTTCATATTATTCTCTAATTTGATCAATAAGTAAAAAATGTTATTGATTGTATAATGTAAATTTGTATCTAGCGCTATTCAGGTTAACTGTGGTGTTCCTCAGAGGCCATTTTTCTCCTTTGCTCTTCAATTTGTTTATAAATGATATAAGGAATTGTTTTAAATATTATAAATTTCTTGTGTTTGCCGATGATGTCAAAATATTTCATGCTATTCAACTGAATTTATAGAAATGTTGTTTAATTACCTTCTCGATAAAACAGAATAGTAGTTTTGATTGTAAACTGGGCTGTAGCTGTATTAAAAGAGTAAATTGTTAAAGATTTAGAGGTGCTCTTTGATAGCAAATTATTATATGCAGATCGCATAAGTGATATTATTCTAAAAGCAAGAAAATTTTTAGGATTTATGACAAGAATTTGTAGTGATTTGAATTTATACTCAATGAGGTTTATCTATTACGCGTTAGTAAGATCATACTTAGAATATGCGTGTTTAGTATGGTCACCTTTTTACGGTGTTTATATAGTTAGACTTCAGGGAGTTGAAACTATTTTTCTTCGTTCTTGTACATTTAGAATGAACATTAAGATTGATAATCCTAATTATGATTGTATTAGGAATGTACTCAATTTAGAATCCTTTGAAGTGAGAAGCAATATACTGCCGAGTTAGCCCAAAAAGACGTATCTGACAAAACACTACTTTTGAGCAATTTAACATTTTAGATTTTCATTAATGCCAACATTACGTAGGGTACCTAGTAAAGTAGCATTTGACACGCTACAAGACATCTAATTATCATATTTTATCATACTTTTTGTTGATTTTAGCTGGTGCTTCTTGAAAACTGACTTTTGATAGTTACGTTCTTTATGACTAACATTGCAGTTGTAATTTCTTTAACAAAATAATAGAAAAAGCCGAATTTTCTTATTTTTACTTATGAAAACCGGCTTACAGAATACTTATTAAAAGCTACTCAACTTCCTCTTCACTATGTTCGTCAGATATTGACTGATATTGGAAGATTTTTCCAAAACTGTATTCTATTCTCGGACATAATTGTACGCAATTTTGCATTTTTTCTAACCTCCGTAGTTCCTCTACTCTGTATTTTCTGTTTAGGTTTACTAATATCTTGCTTGCGTATTTCGCGCCAAGGAAATTCCGTTCAATGGAATGATCGTCGAAATTGGTTTTGTACAGCATAGCCTTCTTACCTCTTAAAAAGGTGACTTCAACCATCTTATTTAAATATTGTCTTGCAGTAATTTCACGTAGTTTGTGCTGCGAGGTACAATCTTCCAATTATAAAAATCTTGTATTTCCATTCGAATTATATTTACTTTAGAAACTGAATTTTAATGGGTTTATTGATTGCGAAAAACTTTTAAGCATGTTTAAATGAAGGATCCCACGGAAGAATTTGAGATCAAAAGATGAATTTGATATAAATCGCTTACCATGCTACTAATTATGGCATGTACATACCTATAAACCGAACTCTTACAATAATTAATCAATTTAAATTAAATGTACACACATAAATTACTCTCTTCTTATCGATATCAAACTAGATAAATTACTCTTATCGCTACCAATTAGACATATAGAAAGAATGTCTTATGGATATGTCAGTACTAACTATATATGCAAAAAACAAATGTTCCAATGTTGTAACGTCTATAATTCCATAATTTATATTTGTAAAGATTCTTTCTTGCATCTACAAGAGAGATGCTCTCTTTCTTGTAAATGAAATAGTTTGGCAATACTTTTACAATTATGTCAGTATACTATAGAATACGTGGTTATTGAATATTAACAAATAATCATTAAATTTGAAGGATGGCTGCACGATACCACCCAAGGGAACTTTATTACCAAGACGCAACTTTTTAGCAAGTAGCCATGCACATGAATTGGTGGATCAATTTTTGGAACACTATTTCACATTATACGATTCACCGAACCGAGTACTTCTCGAAGGCATATATCATTCAAGAGCAATGTTCTCGTTAACTACCAATTATTTGTCTAATCAAACGACATCGCAAAACGCAAAGTATGTAAATGCTTATTTTGACATTCGTCGATTGAGTATTTTATTCTGTTTTCAGGCTAAAAGAATATCAAAGAGTAAATAGAAATCTGAAATACATATCGGATTTATCAAAAGTTGGTGATTACCTGTTTATTGGATCGCAAACGATTGCTAAGATTTTGGGATTATTACCTGTTACTCAGCACGATCCCTACACTTTTACCGTAGATGTAACGTACGCTCAGGTACTGTTATATTATTATTTATAGTTGATATAAATTATGTTACCATTTTTTGTACCTTGGATAAGTGGGATATGCTCTACTCTTAGGAATTTCTTCAACCCTCAGCTGTTGTTGCTGGTACTTCCATTATATTCTTTTTACATATACCGGAACGACATTTCTTAGTTTTCAGTATCTCTTTTCAATTCTATATTCTTACTATATCTTTATGTTCTATGAAAT
>WYDF02278295.1:1597-38071 GCA_009867245.2 Adranes taylori | reverse complement strand
AAACATCTAAACTCCAATCAGAGCGAAAACCAAGTTAATACGAAGAAAACTTAAACGAGAGTAGTTTATGCGGATTCTTTAGTGACCGTATGCATCTAAAAACATCATATGTCTGACCAGGCCTTATTTGAGTTATTGGCTAACTACAAGCGAGCGGTTTATGGCCCATTAAAATGCGTTCGCGGATACTCGATTTTGCTTGCTCTCTTATGCTAGAAAGAAGCTTTTGTCAAGTTGGAAGGGCATGAATAAATTGTTTTGTATGAATGGTTTTATTACTAGCAAAATGCACATTTGAAAATCGATAAAAAATATATTTCAATTAAGCATTATTTATTTAAATCCTAATTGCTTAAAACTTATTCAACTAGCTTAATTATTTTGTCCAACAATATATAAATTTACCAACAACAATCAACAATATATACAGAGTTAGAACAAAATAACCTGCTTAATTTGAAAAGTCAAATGTTTTGTGCTAAATCTAAAAAAAAAGATGTACAAGTTTAACTATTTAGAGATTTCGAAAACATCTGTTTTCAATTTGGTATATACTAAACAATATCTGTCATAATTTAAAATCAGGCATATACAGAAAATAAATAAACTCTTTAAACATGGTAGATTGTTAGCTAGATTATTATAAATTTTTGCTTGAAATAGATAGTAAGCTAAATTTTTACATATATGAACATTTGTTTTGTAAATATACGTGACCTACAATCGTTATATAGTCTCGTATGAAGCAAAATGATTGATTTATTTGTCTTGCTGTTATATTATAATTTAATACGTGCATTAAAGTAAACTAATTCTTTACTGATAAATTAATTTATACCAGAGATTTCCAAACGAAATATATTATAATATGAATTTAAGTGAAAAAAATTTAAAATAAAAATATTTTTTTAAGAAATTTAATTATTTCTTATTTAAAATAAGAAATAATTAAATTTCTAATTTTGGAGTTATTTTAATATGAGATCTATTAATTAGTTTCAATGATTTTAATTTATACAACTAATTTGATTGTTAGATGATAATGCTTGAATAACTAATCATTACTTAATATTTATCCATCATGACTTATGAAATACGTAAAGTAGATAAAATAGAATAAAGTTAAAATGCGTCCTCATTTTCCAGTTTACAACATTTTCCGAAAATATACGAGAAAGAATGTTCACATAAAATAGTATAATGGTATATTTACAGTTTCTGCTATATTTTTGAAGGTGTAATGTTATATATGTATATATATATATATATATATATATATATATATAAGGTTATATGCAAAAATCTTCTGAAATAGATAAGTTGTAGCTCCAACAGCTAAAGCTTTATGAAACACTCAAAAGCCTGAAACCAATAAATATTTCATATATAGTAACTTTAATACTTTATGAGTTGACATATGACTGAAATTACATGAATTGGTGGTATTACATATGCAAGCATTTCGTTCTTTCATTCTTGTTAATTTCATATCTACATCGAAGTCTTCTGTAGAGCAGCGGTTCTCCACTTGAGATCCGCGGACCCCTGGTGACCACGAAGAGATTTCGTTGGCACCGCGAGAATCGAATGGACATTTGATTCTATACCCAATACCACATTGTATTATAGTGCATGAATAATTATTTGGCTCTCGAATACTGGCAAAGTCTCTTAATCTTTGCAACACTTAGTAAGCACGCCTTTCTTTACAAATTTGACGTCTATATCGTGTCAGTTGTTCGTGGACTTATGGGTGCTTACGGTGAGATTTATAATGCCTCTAAAAATGAAAATGGGATATGATGCTTCATATTTGAAATTTGGTTATACAGTAATAATCTTGAAGGGTGGAAGAGAAACCACTGTATATTTTGTGTCCTGAGATGCTAACATATACTTCCCTAAAATACAGCAACTTAAAGAAACGTCGCAGCACAATTAACAAAGAATTCGACTTCTCTAAAAGCCAAGCCGAACGAATGTGCAATTAAAGATTTGATGATACGGGAATCTCTTAGCAGAACATTAAGGCTGGTCTAAAAGTTTCAACGGAAATAGCAGTCACAAGGAGCTCCAAACTATCGCAGAAAATTTTACATAACCTTGTTGCGAAGATAATATTTCGAATGTGCTAGGAAGTTCTGAACTCAACAAGTGTCCCACTATCCCTATTAAACATGTCCCTGTTAAGCAATACTGTAAGGAAGCGAATCGCAGAGATGTCTAAGATTCCGAATTCGATTTGAAACGTTCTGGCGATTTAGCTTGATGAAACGACAGATGTTGCCAATTTAGCACAATTTGCATCAACGTATTATATGTATGTAACAAACAGCTGGAAGATGAATTTACGTTTTGCAAAATACATGCCACCAGAACAACTGCAAAACATATGCAGTATAACTTAGTTAAAGTGATACTACAAATTTGTGCCAAAACATTCAATTTATAATGATGTTTACATTATGCAGAATTTTGGGATCATGTATAAAGCTACAAACTTTGAAGAAATATTGTGACGTACGATCTCTTTTAGATACATATGCTAACGGAACTCCCACTCGCAACGCTGCTAATGGGGAACTTTAGCGGGTGTCACAATATTGGCGCTAATAAATATTAGAATAAGTCGGCCTTCAGGAATCTTCTAGGGCGCCAGATGCGTTCAAAATGAGATCACACTTCGAACTGATGTTGTTCTTCTGGTCCCCGGAGGCTTTCTGCAGGTTCAAGTATACGCAGTGGAAAGTTAACCAGGTGTCCTAAATCTTGCGGGTCCCTTAACTGAACTTAATACTAATAAGTAAAACAGCATTAAAGTATTAACAGAACCGTGTATTGTTCTTCTACACAAAATAAATAATTTGAGAAAGAATATATATATATATATAAATATATATATATATATATATATGTTCCAAAAATTAATAATAAATCAAACGAATGAATATTTACTGAAATAAGCGGTACTCAAGAGGTCTTATATTAAACACTACCAAAACAACATTATAATCAAAACAAAACGGCGCATAGCAAAATGTTAATAATACTAATAATACTAATAAAAAAATAATACTAATAAAATATACTAATAATAATACTACTAATAATACTAATAAAACGCAGAGCGCTTATGCAGGTTATGTAGCTAACGCAGGGCGGTTATGTAGGTTTGCTGATAACTGTTGGGACACTATAGCGTACCCACGTACCCCAATCGCTTAAGGGAGGAAGAAGGTATCGTATACCCCCAATGGCCTGCTGACAGCAAAAGGGAGCACATTACTTGCCGGCGACTCCCTAGCCCCTAAACTGTGAAATACCCTTAGGTTTGTGGTCAACGGCACAATATCTCCCGGCCAGAAAATTTCACTGGTTTCTTCCGGGTTAACACCCCTGAAGAAACTACACACTTAGATCCAAAAAAATAAACAAATGAAACCAGTTCCTCAGTTGCCTGTAGCTCGAGATGCATGTTCTCTAACGAGGGAGGAACTGAGTCCAATGCTTGGAACGAGGGCCTGGAGTGGACAGAGAGGTTGCGTGAGGATTTAGTGCGCGCCTATGAATTAAGCGAACAGGCTAAGAGAGGCTACATGAACCGGACGCTTACTATCTGGCTGGCTACGCATCACTGAACACCCAAACAACAGCTTCGGGACTACGTAGCCTGTCTTAAAAGGCAACACTATCAGCTATAGCGGAAAGATAATAATGAAGATATAAATGACCCAAACAAGATCTGAGCAAAACCGGCTACTGTATATGATGATGTGCACGGTTCCATTGTGGATTTAAAGGCAAGACAACATCATCATTTTTCTAAATTCTTGCCAAAATCAAAAGATATTACAATGTTTAACCATGTGTTAGAAGAGAGAACCCATCCTAATTCCGACTTATTAAGCATAAATAAAAATGTGTACGAGGCCAAATTAGAATTAGTTCCGGAAGGGAAGCGTCAAAATGGCCCAAATTTGCGGAAATTGCTTAATAAGAGGAAGAAGTTGGAGGGACAAATTAAAGCAAATCGACAGGAGATTTCAAAACCGCAAAGTGTGGTGGATTATATAACTGGTGGGCTAAAATACACTCCAATAATTCTAAGGATCATAAAAAAGTCACAATCAAGTTATTTTAGAAACTATTAAACAAAAGCCTGTACGCACGTACATCTGACCAGAGAATTTACATCGTCTCTCAACGTAGAAATGCCTATTCCGCCCTGGGTTACAGAAGGGTGGACAGTATTGCTGTAAAAAATTATAGGCCCATAACTTGCCTAAACACTTGCTATAAGATATTTACTAGCATCTTAATTGAATGAATATTAAATTCCATAATGCCCATTTGGGGACGTATCTACGAACAACGTGGATCTAAGAGAGGGTTGGCTGGTTGCAAAGAAAATCTTTTGATAGATCGTTGCGTCTTTCAAGGCTTAATACAAAATATGCGCAACCTGTCCATGGCCTTGATCGATTATAAGAAGGCATTTGACCCCACTGCAGATAGTTTGGTTATCAAATTATTGGAGAGCCTAAAACTCCTCGAGAGATTAGTGAATTACACCCAATCTCTCATGTCGCAATGGTTAACTCGCTTTGTCATTAAACCTGACAAGAAAAGCGATGTGACGAACCCAGTGTAACGGACTGGGTTCGGACAAAGGTGCATTTTCCAAGGCGACTCCCTAAGCCCTTTGTTGTTTTGCATTTCACTAAGCCTCAATCCGTAGATTTACGTCTTTTGGCGCTTAACACTTTTGGCGCTTAACAAACTGATTGGATATTTGTTTAACGTATTTTTGAGGGAGGATTTTTTCTATGAGATACTTTGATATTTTGACGCATGAAGCTATTATCACCACCGTTGGCATGACCCACCATTTTTAGAAATCATCACTACGTGCATTTTTTGCTAAATAACCGTCAACGAAATAATGCCACTTTGATCCTTAAACTTTCTTAACGTATCAGGAAGAGTCTGAAGTATTAACCTTCCTAAACATTTGGTAGCAGAGACGTCTTTTCAGCTCCGCCTGTTTTTGCGACAGACGCCATCGAAAGCCATTGGCTTATGCAAAACACTACAGTTCAACGGATGCTTCCCTTAGCATAAAATTCGCATGAAAGGAGCCTTCAAGGTTAGAATCAAGAGAGACGCAAGTTTCGAGTTGTTGTCTTTGGATGGCTGCGAGAACCCAATCGCGCCAGTTCAAAGCTTTAATTCTGAAATAAGACCTAGTCAATTGAAAGGGTACCATGTGGAAAACCTTGTAGTCGGATACACAGCGTAAGTCATCTGTTTTATATGGATGACATAAAACATTACTTTCCCGGCGAAAAAGGAGTTAGCCTACTACTTAAACATAGTCACCAGGTACACTAAGGGCATTGGTATGCCATTTGGATCAGATAAATGCGCAGTGGTCCATCTCAGAGAAGGAAGACAGGATGTAGAAAGGGCCGATATGCAGCTCGCTGATAGATCAACCTTCTCACACCTTAAGGTTGATAACAGATACCTGTATCTTGGAATTAGTGAAAGTCATGTACATGATTCAGTTAACATCAAAGAAAGCAGCAAGTACAGACACACCAGCAAGTAGAAACACACAATTATTAAAATTTGGCGCTCCAAATTAAGCGGAGCCAACAAAGTTTTCGCCAAAAATATGCTTGATGTTCCAATACTATTAAACAGTTTTGCTAATATAAAATGGTGGCAAGACGTGCTGAAAAATCCTTGACCGATCTACAAGGAAAGTGATGCATATTAATCGTAGAATCCATCGTAGGTCTTCCGTGCCTAATGCTTACCTTCCGCGAAATGAAGGTGGCCGAGGTCTTCTGAGACAATGCATGGCCGTATGGTAATAGGAATGGCTAACACGTTTATCAATAATCTAGATGATCCTCTTATGAAATTTGTGCACGAGCACGAATTAGCGGTTGTGAGATCATTTCTATACAAGGCTGCAAGAAAACCGTCCTAGTCCCTTGGGCTGTCATTCCAACAGATATGCAGGCTAATAGTGGTGAAGCAATGAACGTGATGCAGTTAGAAATTGAGGCCGCCAAAGAGGTAGTTCGAAAATCAGAATTTGCAGTATTCAAACAACTCTATCGGGACAAATCTATGCATGGCCAATGTTATAATATCATCGCCGAATAGGAGCTATCACAACATTTAACATGCAGCTCCCTAAGATCTGTTGGACTGCAATCTGAAACTGAGGGATTTAATTTTGCATGCCAAGATGGTGTCATAAACACGATTGTCTACCGTAAGAACATAATGGCCTTAGAGGTGGCAGATACGATCTGCCGAGCATGCAAGGCTCAAACAGAGACGCTACTTCATGTTCTTTCCGCATGCCCGGTGTATGCTAGAAGGAAATACATCCAGCGCCATAATACCGCCTTAAAATTGCTATGTTTTCATCTGCGACATTCTTAAGGTGTAGACAAAGACCAGGCTGCACCCCATGTCGTTAAGTATATTGAGACCGTAGTTGAAAATGACGCCTTTAAAATCTTTTGGAACTGCGATTTTCCTACAACCCACCAAATAGTCGCAAACAAACCTGATATTATGTTATGAGATTCCATTAAGCGGGAAATGTTTGTTATTGAATTTTCTAGCCACGCTGATAAAAATATTGAAATTAAGGAACGAGAGAAAGTGGCTAAATATCAGGATTTGCTATGCGATATAAGGATCCAATATCCAAGTCATTCCATCAAATTGGTAGTTTTGATCATTGGAGTCATGGGAGGCGCCAGGCCCTCTCTAATAAACAATATTAAGTCATACCGACTTGCGAGACCAAAGCTGAAGAATTAGCAAGTCAGATGCAAAAGGCCGTAATCCTATGCACTTTGAATTTACTTCAGTCAGCGCACCATGTAAATGCCACTAGTTTCACTAGCAGTATATACCATGAGCGCTTAGCGTTATATTAAGAACTAACGCTACTGTATATCAGTCACTATCACGGGCTTAGTATGTACGCAACGACGCAATTTGAGCTGACGTGGCTGTTGTACTAATGGTATACACGTTAGTACGTAGGAAAGCGGGTGCGGGGAAACGAGAGAATGAAGCTATTCAAACATACATTCATCACATCCATACGAGCTATCGTACGTTATAAGGAAAAAAGCTAATCAAACCAAATACAGTATAACTAACACAATGTAAGCTATATAAAATATTGGTTACCCAAACGTATACTTAACTGCTGGTAACTGTCGATGGTCACTGTTCGGTGTTGTTTCTAGCTCGAGCTCCAAGACCAAACTTAAAATACTGAAATCGGGCATATTAATAAGTCAAGAGCCATATGTATCTCTAGCTGCTTGGCACAGAACGTGTGAAAGTCGTCACATATCACATTGTGGCCCGATATGGGTATCCATACAAAAGAGTGTGCTCGCGAGAGTTAAAACATAAATAAATTATATCATAATTAACAATACCTAATACAAGGAGAACATAAATTAAAAGATATAAGATTATTTCGGTGCGTACCAACGGTCAGCGACAATATCTATTCATGCACGCTTGCGGTGTATGCATCCCAAAATTCTCTACTTAAATCATTTCATAGCGCACAGCGGTTGCGATTTATTATCATATAGGTTTACATTTATAACATATATGATAACATTTATTACTAAAAATACGTTTCAAATAATTCCTTGCTTTCTTATGTGTTTATTTCCTAAATAATTCCACAATTTATTTACTTATCTTAGCAAGTTGTTATGACATCTTTATTTTAAAAATAGGATAGGAAAAGGATATCCCATCAGTATTTATTTATTTATTTAATACAAACAAGAATACATACAGACAGACATTTCTATACGCGGAATCTTATTCGAGATAGTCTGTCCCGAATTATTTTTATTTGAGTAATAACTTTGTCACAATATGTTTATTGCTAATCACATGCTCGTAAAAAATGACCAGTTTTGTTTCCTTTTGTCTTTTCAAAAGCTTTTAATTTATCAAATACCGCAGTCATTTCTAAATATACATCGACATCAATTGCAAGGAATATCAATAATATAGCATGCCTTTTTTCAACAATTTTGTATTGTTTGATTGTACTTCCATCCATTCAGCATCAATCCACAAAATGCTGTTCAAAACAGAAACTGTTTGTAGAAACAACATCCAATTTAGCAGAAACTACAGAGAGTAATTGCTTTTGAAAGGGGTGTTTTTGATTTACTTATTCAAATGGTTGTTATTCATCTCGTCTAATCTCTTATAGTATCTAATGAATACTGTAATTGTCGCTCACAATGCAGTTTACATTAGATAGATTGTGCTCTAGAGGTTTAGATAATAAATTAACACTTTATTGAGCCCGTCATAATAGATGAAAGAATTATACTTCTGTAGTCGAGCAACGGTATTTAAAACTTGAGTTAACAAATAATAATAAAATATAAACAATTTGAATTTGATTTAGCAACAATGGAAATACAACGCAAGGTTTAAATTAATTTAAAGAATTTAATACGTCTAAAAACAATTAATGTAGCTACTAAATCCAAGGCTAAGAGTTAGAGTTATTTAAAATATAAAATCGACGCGAATTTAATTACATGGGGACTAGTGAATAAACTATTTAATAATAATGTCTATCCCTTGCGATTGATTTATATATCATCTGTTTTATGGAGTTGTATACTTAAAATAAAGATGACCCCATTTTCTAGAAAAGTCTGGGAGATTGCAATATATGCATTTACAATATATTAAATAATTCGAGAAAATATGTATATTTGTATAAGTAAAATGTATATGTGAGCGAATTGTAAACGACTATCTATGTACTCGTGCAAATTATAAAGGGTTATTTTAAACGCCAAGTATAGATAAGAGCAGATGGAAAACTTTCAATGTTCGCAGTATACAGTTGTTCAAAAAAAATTATGTACAATTGGTATTGGAATGTACAAATGTCTAAAATGCGTTCACTTTAAGTAGTTTTACATTTTATGCAGGTGTTCATTTTGCCAAGTTATATTATATATGAGAAAGTGAATACATTCTTTGAGGCTCGCGGTATCAAGTGGGAAAATCTAATTGGTATCTGTATTGACGGTGATCCTACAGCGCTTGATTGTCGTTCTGGATTGAAACGTGGCTGGAAATAAGATCTCCAAATATGAATGGCACTCACTATACTATTCGTCGTCAAGTACTGGTATTGACAACTGTGCCAGAGGAATTCAAAAACGTTCTCATTCAAGTCATTTGTGCAGCTAGTTTTATCAAAGCGAACACGTTTATTTTGTGAGTTATCCAAAGAAAGCGATTTTTGTTGCACCACTCACACGTAACATACACGCCAAATTATAGTCGACATAGTTGAATCTGGAAATTCCATAAACCCGGCGTTGCAAGAAAAAGGTATCACAGTGTTCCATTGAACGAAAATTTGACAGCTTTCAAAGTGACACTCAAACTACTGACATGTATTCGAAAAATACCATCGCTTTATGAATACTCCCCATTGATAACCTGCCTTTCGAAGAAAATATAATTTGAGAACAGTGATTGATTAGATAAATTATGAGGGTACAAAAGATATTTTCCGCGAAATGTGTTGTAGTGATTTTTGGACTGAAATGACGCAATCCTATTCCGATGTTACGCAAATGGCTTAAGAGTGTAACGATATCGACCCATCACATGCAACAACATTTATTCAGTTGTAAGAATATCTTCTTATAGACCTCATACAAATTTCATCAGCTATTTTGCGTAGTAAGTTGCATAGGCTTAATTACTGTTTCCATTGTAACCAATGAAGATTTTTGACGGTACCTATTGAGTGCTACATCTTTCGAACAATTAACGACCTATCATATTAGGTATTAGTGTAAAAAATATCTTGATCGCCATCATAATGTATTAAAATGTACAGAATATTCGTAAAATGTTAAAAAAATATTGCTCATATGTAAAAGCGCCTCGATGTATTCAATTACTCGAACTCTTTAAATGTAGCCATGTCAAATTTATATACGATCCTCAACTTTAATAATTCTAATTTTTACAGAAACTAAATAATGTAAAATAATATATTCTTTTAATAAATATAATTTTTTACAATTTCAAATTATTCCTAAACTAAACACTCGTCATAACTGGTTCCAGACGATGTGTATTTAGCCAATATATGTCATCTGGGCTTTTACAGATAGCGGGTGTGATGTTTACTTTGACCAACATTCGTTATACATAATGCTCGCATCGATTGTTGGTAAACTAGCATAAATCAGACGAATGCATACATTCGTACGTATGCACTCAACTTGGCGTATGCATTTGTCAAATGTGTATAACTGGTGTGTTTGCGCCAAATTCACCTGGGACCAGCATAGTCTCCCTACACTTGAGACCAGTAAAAGGATCCTTTAACACACAAAGTTTTAATAAAAAAGACATATCTATGAAAGAAAAATGAACTGATTAAAGTACATAGCATGTAGTTGGAAGTATTAAAATGAAATGTAGAATTCCACATGATCAAAGTACAATATTTAAAAGTAGAGAAAATATTTTGCCAGATATTGCAAAATTTGCTAGGATATTTTTAAGATTGTAAATAAAATTTCTAATAAACTAAAAACACTGGAAATATAAAATAACATCATTACAATAACGTAATTATAGCGTTTCGTAGATATTTTATTTAAATGAGAGAAATTTACGTACAACTGCGAAAATATATCGGAAAAACAAATACGTGCTCTAGCGGAGAAAACGCTTTAAATACGAAAACACACGAAATAAATAAAAACCATCCGCAGTATATAACAACTTTGCCTCCAAGCCTTCCGCAAAATTCGCGGTCTGTTTTTTTTTTTGGTTACTTTTATTTAGTTATTTTTTGTACAGGTTGTTGGTTCCGCATTAAATAAAACTTCGCTGCATCCGAAGACACGACGTTTGTAGATAATAAAATAATCAAAAACGGAATCTATTCTGAATGAAGTGGTAATAATGCAAATGTATCGTGTGGAGGGGACAATCAGAGTAGAGGAAGAAGCAAGTCGTCTAACTTCAATATTTTATTACATTTACATTAAAATTTTTGAATATTTTTTTTGGAACACGATTTATAGAATTAATGTAAATTCACTTATAGGAATGTTATAATAATACGGCTTCTTTTTCCACCACCAAGCCTAGATAATTAATCCTTCCCAACCAGTTCAAATGCTAACACGATGAAGACATCTGAGCTCAAGTGACCACTTGTGCGCCAGCATCCTTTCGGATACAAGGGTTAAATTTTGATAGGAAATGCATACAAATGAAAAACACATATAACATATAATAGCCAACAATTTATTCAGGACAGAATAATATAATTATTATGACACAGTCAAATCAATCACGTTCTTGATACTTGAGAGTAACTTGAAATATTTATGGGTTCTAGTATGAATAATAATTCTTATTTGATTAACTACGCAAGATGGTAATTGTTTAAAGTTCTGCCTTAAAAATAAATACACGTTAGAAAGTAAAGCGTAGCCTTAGACCGACAAGACAGACTGATGAAAAATTTGCTGACACACCGAATTGCAATGCGTGATTGCAGACAGACCAACTAAAGCCAAGCATCCAAGCACACGCACAGTCGGAGCGTCACCTGTGCCGAAGATAGCATGGGAAGTAGTACAGTAAGTTAATAGAGGTGAGTTTCGATAATAGGGGTGAGTTCCGATACTAGTGGTGCGTTCCCATAATATTGGTGAGGTAGGGTAAAGAGGTGAATTGGGGTAACAATGATGAGTAGGGTGATAAGGATGAGTTGGGATTAGTGAATTAAATGGAAAAAGGGGAGGGTAGGAGATGAGAATATACATTGATTATATCATATAGAATATAATGAACCATTTTTCCAGTGTTGCCAGAGTAGTTGCAGACTTCCGATTCTAAGCACCCACCCAAACCACCCGCAACTGTCCCTATGTTGCTCTAAAATGGTACAATTTCCGTGGGGCGATATTTTTGGAGCAGATATTGCGTTTGACAAGTGTCATTTGAAAATCCAAGGTGGCGATAGACAGCTAACTTAGACAGCCGGTTGTCATTCTGGGGGAAGCCATGACTCGATTTTTGCCGATAAATTTGAATTTATTGGCGGGAAATTAAAATTTTAGGCTGGTAGAGTTCGGCTGAGAGGTCTGTATGGTGGAGCTGAGAACCCCTTCCAGGGCTGCGTGGTGAGTAGCAGGGACACTCCTTCTAGGTCTGCGGCAGCTGTTAAAATTTCAAGATAGAAGAAGACAAAAAGATCTAGGAATAAAATAATACTTTATTGTTCTTCAAAATAGTCCCATTTACACTCTATACATGTTTTCATGCGAATTTTTTTATTAGCCACATAAACCTCCTATATTAAACATATTATCTAAGTCTATAATGCAATTTGTTACTTTATTATTAACTCACTAGATGATAACCCGTCGTAAAACGACTATCCATTACCAGGTGATATTTTATTTACCCAAATAAGTTGGGTTATTTGACCCCTACCGGCGCTTTTCGTAACCCAAAAGAGTTCGGTTATTTGACCCCTGACGACTTTTTTCGTAACCCAAAAGACTTGTGTTATTTGCCTTCTACCCTACCTTCATTTTATTCCATAACCCGAAGAAGTTGGGTTATTTGACCCGTACCTTTTTTAACTCACGGAAGGGGTTATTTGATCCCTACTAACTTTTTTGTTACCCAAAAAACTTGGGTTCACTTGGGTCAACCAATCACCAAAAAGTTTTTCCACTCAGAAGATGGTACACTTGAAATCTCATTTTAAAACGCTTCTGAAGATGAAAATCGTTTGCCACGTAGTCGACTTTTTTATTTTTGGCGAAGTCGTTAGGACTTAAATCAGTACAATATGGAGAATGAGACAGCAATTCTACCTTTTGACTGCTGAAATTGTTTATTGTGCAGTATGGAACTGGCATTGTCATGGTGCAGAGTAATGCGTCGCGTCCTATTTGTTTCTTGCAATTCAGTGAGAATTTGTGGCAAACAAATGGATGTATACCATACTGCGTTAAGAGTTCTACGATCTTCAAGTGGAATAGTAGGTAGATGTCCATTTTTTGAGAAAATCAAGCTACTATTTTGTTAGAAACACTGCGGCAGCGAGTGACTTTTGTGGGTTTGATCTCATCTTCAAACACCCAAACAGTTGACTGCTGTTTCGTTTCAGGTTTATAAGCATAGATCCAACTTTTGTCACCACTAGTAATGTCGTATATCAAACTTGATCTCCCTGGGTCGAATCGTTTAAGCATTTCTTTACACCAGTTCACACGAGCCCCTTTCTGAGCTTGAGTTAAAATATGGGCGATCCAACGGGAAAATTTTTTTTTAACACCTAAGTCTTGATGTAAAATTTCATTAATTTATTTCATGCCTAAGTCTAAGTGTAACTCAATTCCTTTATACGTAACATGACGATCTGACATTATCATATTTCGTACAGCATCAATGCTTTCAACTTCTTCGATGTCATTTGTCGACCTACACGAAATTCATCACGAATATAACTGCGGCCAAATTTAAATTCTTGATACTATCAAAAGATAGTTGTCCTTGACGACTATCTGAAGACGCCTCTTCACCGGAGGCAATTTCACCAGAGGCAAATCTTCGGTGCACTTTTGTAATTATGTATATCCGCTTAGTGCGTATAACGAAAAATTGAAAAGTTTCCTTGCATTACCTATACCATGCATTACCTACATGGTATTTGTACTACTGAGTTTATTCCTCTTTTTATATCAGATTAATTTGTACAATGCTTAGTCAATACAAACTTTTATTAAACAAAAAATATGTAAATATGGTCTGGCTTCCTCCACACAATATAAGATTTACCTAACTTAAAAATTAGATATCTGTGCGCGATATCGGCTATTTCTCCTCTTGAGAATAAAAAAACCACTACTTGTGAAAGGAAAAACTGGCAACGAGCACTAGAGGTAACGGAAGTATGTAAGGAAAATGCTAAAATTGTTATGAATTATTCAACGACGCGTCGAAGATAATAATATAAACTACGTTGAGATGTTCTGATTCTACCAGGTATAATAAAATATTATCAAGTGATGTTCAAAAAATTTCTTAAACATATTATGATTGCTGGACACATGTTTTATCTTTCACATGAATAATGGCATAGATTCGCTAACAATACAACATAAAAATAACTATTTCAAGTAAAAATCCTTAATACAAAAAAAAATTATTCCATAATCCTATAAATCCCCTATGTAATCACAAATAAAATTAAACAGGTTGTAACTACAGCCTCCAGAAATTAGGGATGGCAGCCCCTCGAACCAAACTCATACTATACATATACTCCCCATCATTTCTTTACTTTCCAATAATCTCTCCTTTTACTCCTACCAGCCTCATACTTTCGAATCATCCATAAAATTATCCATCGAATCATCCATAAAATTATACATCGAATCGTCCACTATCCCATTTAGTAGAAACACAACCAAAAAAACCCCACATCTGCCCTACCTCCCAAAGACTTCAGTCTTTCCTTAAGTTTCACGGACTACTCACTTTTCTTTATCTCCTGAGGTATTCTCTTCATAAAATTAATGCCCTTACCATCCTTTCTCATGCTAACCTTCCAGTTTTCCCCCAGCTTCTTCTCATCCTCACTCCATTCAATCCCCATACATACTTTCATCCAATGGTTCCAATTCTCCTCCTTTTTTACATATTCTACACATTCTTTTTTCAACATTCATCCAGTATTTATTGTCTCTTTCCACACACCCACATCTTAACCTAAACCTAGCTTGTGTTCTTATTTCCCCCATACTTAACTTAGCCCCTCTGTATCCACCCATACCTTCATCATCCTTAATGCTCCTATAATTCCGGTTATATTTACTTCCATTAATTTTACTCCACCTCTCTTGCTCATCAACATCTTGCATCAATACTGTGACCTCCCCTACAATATCCTTTCCACCACTCTTATCTTCTTAATCCATCTACTTGTAGACCATCCAATCCTCCTATTCGATTTTATTCTACTGTTAATCCATTTATTCGTTCCCCCAACCCCTCCTTCTGGTAATGTTCTTCTTTGTACACTTCTTTCGCCAACCTTCTAGTTTCATCTTTCAACATTTTTTCCTCAAACTTCACCGTTCTTTTTAGTCCACTTATCCGACACTTGTATATTCCTATCTCCTGTAAAACTATCTCACTTTTTCTATTTGTATCTAGTCCCATCATCCTTTTCAAACATCCAAGTTGCACTCTTTCCGTTGTTTCTTTTTCTTCGAACGCCCATACCTCTGCACCGTACATCATAATAGTTTTCACACACGCATTTATTATTCTTAATCTCATTCCTAATGACACCCAGAATTTTCTCTCCCAAAGTACCCTCATTCTCTCTATAATTCCCCTTGCCTTCTTGGTCATCATTTCAACATGGTCTTTACTCGGCCCATTCTGATTCAATTAACACCCTAAATATAAACTTTCTCATACTATATCACCTATCCCCCTTACATAAACACATCCTCACGACAGTCTCTTCCTCCTTTCTTACATATCATGACATTCAACTTTTCCACATTCACCATCAATCCTCTTCTATCCATGTATCCTTTGACTCTTCCAATCATTTCTTTCATTTCCTCCTCATCAGTCGTCATACATACAATGTCGTCCTCTCGCATGTTATTACATGAATTTTGAGATTCTGTTCTGGAAGCACGTTTTAGAAGTTGCTTAGCCCAACAAAGTCAATCTTGAAACATGTCAATCTGTGTATCGTATTCATGCACTTTTTTTAATAAATTAATTGTAACACCGTTGAAGAGACGCTATCGAAATTTCGCAGTCAACAAGGGATGTACAAAATCGTTTTAGAGTATGAAGAAACACGTAAATGACAAAATTAACATTATTAATTTGAAAATGAACATTTTATGTAGCATAAAAGTTATGTAAAGAAACTGTTTTTTTTAAATTTAATTACTTTGATTCGTGTTGCAAAAAAGAATCTAGTATTCTTTGCTGAGCCTGTCTACGTATATTGCATAAAATTTTATCGACAAGTCTCAAATAATCCGTCAAAACCACGCTTTACAGCACGTATTCGTTCGTAATCTTCTAACAGCTCTATGCATTCAATGTGAAGAGAAAGCGTCCTTCAGATGATTCCGACTGTCAAATTCGCACAGGAACAGGTTCTCGTGAATTTCTTAGGACATAATATGACAGTCCATTTTATGCTGCACTTCATTGGTTGAGGTTGATGGCCCACCTTGTGAGTTTAGCCTAGTTTGAACATCATCTGCATCAACTCTTTTAATTCCTTCGGTAATGGCTAAATTACTAATATCTCCGAGCAAATAAAAGCTAGGTGCATACTGTGCGATAAACTGGACAAAGATCCATGGAGCCTACCATGGCAAATAGTGAGAAATAGATTAGGGAACAAACTCAAGATACCAGAATCACTAGTTAAAGGGGGAGTTAAGGTCATTTTAAAGATGCTATTCCCTACAGATGTGAACTGGGTTAAAAGTAGAGCGGGAAGGAAACCCCCAAAAACGCGCAAGCGGCGCTATCAACGCCAACAACGACAACTCGACGATCGAGCCCACGGAAGTACAAAAAACAGGTCGCATGCTAGCAACAAAAAAGGTCCAGGACCCGATGGGAATCTACTTTCTGGTGGACAAATGTCTAGAGGATTGGACTAAAGCATTTAGCACGTGTTTGAACAACGTGAAAAGAAGCTAAACATATACTGATATGGCAAACCAACTGATGATCCAACAACATATCGGCCTATATGTATCGACGCGACTTGAAAACTGTTTGAGAGGATAATCGCAAATAGGATAAAAAAAGAACTAGACAAGAAGGGAGGACAATCCGAATTGCAATACGGCTTTCGCAAAGATACGTCAACGACTGATGCAATAAGAGCTATCAATAGCATCATCGAAAACGCTAACCAAGGCCCAACAAGGAAGCGGCAAGACTCATAGCGTCATTGAACTTTAAAAATGCGTTTCTACTACTTTGGCCTACTTTGGAAAGCAATAGTGGAGGAAATGAAAACAGCAGACATTTCAGACAAAATTAGACGTATAGTATAGAGTTACTTAAGTAACAGAAATATCACGTACACAAGCAAAACAAAAGAGATAACTGCAGGAGTACCACAGTAATCAGTCCTGGGAACCTTGCTGTGGAATCTGACCTACGACGCTATTCTAAAGCTCAAACTCCCGAAGGGTGTGTAAGTAATTGCCTTCGAAAATGACACTTCAATGGTAGCAACGGATCTAAACATAGACACCATCAAATGGATACTAGAAGAAGCACCTGACGAGGTGGTAAACGGGATGAATAGACATGTACTACAATTCGCACTACAAAAGACGGAGGCTGCGTTCTTGTATGCTACAAGGAGAAACAAATGCTTCAGGAAGAACTTGAAATTGAGTATACGAGGAACCATGGATCCAGTCAAGCGCGAAATTGGGTCCTGGAGGAGCGCAACGAGGAACGCGCTGGCATGCGCAGTACAGTCGGCTTTACTTTATGCGGTACCAGCGTTTACGCAAAGCACAAATACGGCACGAAACAGGGACAAACTGCGTAAAACAAAGAGGAGTAAACTTTCGAATCGCACTAGCATATCGGACGATAGCAATCACAGTGTTCGAAGTCCTTGCAGGAAGAATCCCTGGCGACTTACTCCTGACAGAAAAATGGCAGCTACACGATAACGCAAAAACTGGACAGCCGTGGCTTCCACTAAAGCAGTGGAAGCACAACTAGAACGGCAAGGAACTCACCAACCTTGGCGAGTACTGAAACACAAAATGCTAGTGCTTAAGATGATACAGAAAGTAAAACCACAATTGAATAAGGAAAGTTCATCGCTCCACGGACGTGTCAGCAAACAAGAGCACAAACCTATTGGTTGCACCACCTGAATCGGTGTGAAGAATGTCAATTTTGGTCATACGTGCCGAGCCAATAGTATAGATGAAAATTTTCTTAGTGGGTTAGAGGCCCCCACTTCCCCATGCCCCTCAATGGGGCTCGGTGTCCCATGGCTAACACTAACTCTATCAATGAAAGGAATATAGTAGCTTGAGCATTTTTTTTTGGACCTAACCTCTTAAAAAATATCTTCTATAATATTTATATGCCATTTTTATAGTTGATGTCAATTTCTCTGCACAACTTCTTCCATACATAACTGGGTGACTTCATTCCACGCTTTGCGATGTTTCGGATAGCTTTCATCAAATTAAATTGGTTACACCATATCCGCATGGCATCTTTATCATCTCTATTGATCTATTTAATGAGTTTGCCATCGTTTTCCTTAAATAGTAGGTCTTGAGTGCTGCTATTGCGCCCTGATCCATGGGGTTTTAAATGAAAGTGGTTATAACGCACTATAACGAATTGGTACTTTCCGGGGTCGCAACAAACAGGAGTACCTGTATTAGAATAATTAAAATATATAAGAAAGTATTCCAAAAACTTTATTTTAATTAATTTGCAAATGTGGGATATTGAAATCAATCAAATTAGACTTCGTCAAACCAATTAAAAATTATTAATTGATTTCGTTAATCAACATCTTACGTATCAAGTAGAGTGGAGTTTTTGGAATACTTTCTTTTTTATTTTATTACAATCACTTGCTCCAAGTCTGGAACAACTTATTTTCACAATTGATCGACATATGTTAGGTAAACATATGATTAATATTTGCAGTGTATATGTGGTATTTATTCTTCAGATCCAAGATTTCAGTAGGAGGAGGAAGATGTTTAAGCTACTACCAAGGAATCATAATAGTGGACTGCATTTTATAAAAGTTTCTATATTCAAATCCATACAAATAAACACAACTATATCAAAATATATAAAATTATGCAATTAATTTAATATTATACAAAGCCTTCGTGATTAAACTAGCTATGGACGTAAATATACTAGATGGTCATCTATTGAGCTGATGTCGCAAAATTTATTGTGTTAAAGATTTACTATCGAACAGACTTATGGAATTAAATTCAATGCATTTAATTGAAAACATCAATTTTCAATTATTAAGTGGCCTTAAAGAAGCTATATCGCCTGCAAGTGTAACAGTTAAAACATTAATTTGCAATGGCTTAAACATTTTCACGGTCGAGATGTACTAAGATCCTTGGAAAAGAAATTAGTTGTCTGGGATATAAGCAAAACTTCATTAAAAAATATTCAGGAACGTTTGGAAAGTCGCAAAAATTGAGAATTAGTATTCATTGGATCCATCCAAAGTTCCATTGAAACCAGAACTAATATTGGAATGACTGCAAATATATTGGATAGACTATCGAAATTATAATGACTAAATCTATACTGGAAGAGGTTCAGAAATTGAAAAATTACCAGACCCAAATCAGACGCCACCTCAAACTGAAATTAAAATGGCCATTCAGGAAGTATTTAACAATAGTAATTCCATACAAACAATTCACTTTGCTAATTCTATGAAACAGGAGTTGGCTTTATGTAGAAACCAAGGTTTCGGTTTTCAATTTTTCAACATCGATAACCTCGGTTTAAAAAAATGCGGTTTTTTAGAAACCCTAGGTGCATCTCGTGGAAGAAATCCCTTTAGCATTTCGTTAACATAACATCGCCTTGCCTTGCTTAAAATTTAAACAACCACAACAAATTTTAAACAACTAATTTCAACAATTACTGAAAATATTTACCTCAAAAATAAAAAGCTCAGGAACTACTGATTTGGGTTTTAGAATTCAAACAAATTTTGTTAGTTTGTTTACATGTTAGTTACATGTTTTTGGTTTACATAGTTCGTTTACATGTTTTTCGATTGTACTTGAAACGCAATGTTTCAAAATGAGAAATTAGCATGTAAACAAGAATTTAGGACAAATACTTAAAGAAAGATTTAAAACGCTGAAAGAAACGCTGATGAAAGATGATAACGAAGATGAAAACGCTATATGACATTTTATATTTTATAGAATCTATAGTGTTACTTTTCTGATGAAGCACATAACACTGATTTTTAATTTTAAAAGGTACGTAATACCAAAAAGGAAATTATGATTAAAAATTGTAATAATAACAAATGTCTTTAAAAACCGGATGGTTCAAGATGCATGGTGCCATTTCACCCATTATAATAAGGGATCACCAACATCTTTATTAGTAGCATCCCAGTCTTATCATTTGAAAAACTACGACAAACTCAATAAAACACCACCGTTTCTTTGTTAGAAATGAAAATTCGCCTTATAGATACTAAACTTATAAATGTAACCAGCATTACACTTGTTAGAGGAGTTGATAATTGATGTTGGCTATTAGTTAGTATTGGCAGAAGTGAGAGGCATAAGTGAGATAGGGCATTCTTGTACCAACACAAAAACGACATATTAAGTGCAATGAAGATAAACTAAAGACAAAGACCCTTGAAATACTTATCCACGGTACTTTATCTATAACATACAGATACACTACATCGAATGTAGATGACGAGTAAATAGAATCTATAATATTGCCTTTTTAATAAAGCGCATAACACTGATTTGTAATTTTAATAGGCACGTAATAAATTTTAAAATTATTGTTGTGTGCTTTATAAGAAAAGCAACAGTACAGATTCTATTTACTCTTCATCTAAATTCATATGCAGCATACCTATATGTAATAGAGAAAGTAGCGTGGATAAGGATTTTAAGGGACCTAGTTGTTCAGTCTGCTTTCATTGTATTTAATATCTTTTTTATGAGTTCGTAAAACGATGCCTTATCTCTAATTGGGTTTTGCAACACCGACTAATAAAAAACATCAATTACCAACTCCTCTAATAAGTGTAATGCTGGTTGCATTTATCAATTAATAATTTATAACACGAATTATCATTTCCAACAAACAGGCGGTGGTGGCTTAGTGAGTTTATCCTATTCTTTCAAATGTTACGATCATGATCCTGCTAGTAAAGAAGCTGCTGATGATTTCTCATAATAATGGGTTAAATGGCATCATATATCTTGATCATCTGTTTTTTTCAAACATTTGTTATAATTAAAAATTGTAATGATAATATCTTTGTTGGTAGATGTACCTATTAAAATATTTTATATCTTATCCTAGAATTTTGATTATTAATTATACTGATGAGTCCAATTTCCTAATCACAGTTGACAAGATAGGTGTGGAGCTGGTCGAATCAAAAGGAATCTACAATTACGTAGTAAAATGGGCCAAACTCAATGGTCTACACGTCAATATTAAAAAAAAACCTCGTTTGGAGTATTTAAAACTGAACGCTCGATTTTTAATTCGGATGTTCCTTTAACTGTAAAGCTGAAAAGTAGTTGTTACACAATAAATGAGTCTATCTCTATCAAGCTCCTGGTCTGCGTTGACCGTCACTTGAAATGGTCTGCATATTATAACGACTTACCTAATACACTTGCAAAGAATTGGTTGCCCCAATTCACTGTAATAATTGAATCCCTAAGATTCCCTTATGTCTTATGGAATAATTTTCTGGGGCGGTGGTCCAGATTATAAAATACGCAGAAATTTTAATCTACAAAAAAGACTACGCGTTCTGTTTTTAATATTAATTCAGGGAACATAATCTGTTAACCCCCTAGGTACTGTTAACCCCCTAGGTACGTACATTTGATCTATTCTCTGTTTTGTTTTTCGTAATATTTACCTTGAAATATGGTTGTGGACACAATTATCCCACTCGCCATAAACATTTGGTTTTATTGGAGGGGCACAATATAAGCTTGTATGGAAATGGTTTCTTCTATCTTCTACGCTGGGTGCACATTATTTAATATTATGGCTACCGAGCTAAACAATATTAGGTCAGTACAAACATTTAAAAGGAAACTCAAATTTCTTCTTCTAAAGTGCTGTCATTATTCAGTCAATTGTTTTTTATCTTGCCTTTCCAATAAATATTTTGAATATTCTACATTACATCGCAATCTTCTGACGGAAAACAAAATAATAAACTACTACGTTTAGCTCCTGGATCTAGATATCTCCAAATTTAGTTGATGTTTTAAGCTACATTTAAGAACAATTGAAAGATTTATAATAAGAATTCATCAGAATTCATTATCTTTGAGAAAATGTAGAAAATACCAATTCCTATATTTTGTATCAAGTAAAAAATACAAATTAAATGGAAATTAAGCAATGTCTCCACAATAATACGTCTTTATTCTGCTACCTAGAAGATAAATGTTTTTTCTACTTAAATGATTGTGAAAGTTAAAAAGTGTTCCCCTTACAAAATTTCATTGGTTTGGAAAAACGTGTTTATAGGCAGGATTAATGCATTTCAAAACGGATACTAACCGCCTAAATTATCGATGGTTAAAGAATCATAAAAACTTTGAAAACAAGCTTTTCGAAGCCCCATTTTTCTAAACTTTAACTAGCGCACGCTTGCAATGAATACGTCCAATAACAGAAAAGCTAAAAAACGCAACGCACACATATACAAAAGTATAAGAAATGACTCTACGATATTTTTATTCCTCGTTTTTCGGCCTAAAACCAATCGAAAAAGATTCCGAATCAATTTCTTTGCATATTTCTTTGGCTTCCTCACAACACCCTCACTACATTCGTCCACTAACCAGACACACATAACCATTTATCTTTGAGCCCCCTTTGGCAACGTGTTTCTTGGCTCATTACATTTTTTATACTACGTTCGGTTATTGCGTAGTATCATTCTGTTTTTTCAGTTGTCAAGTCAAATGTTTTTTCCTCTCATTCGTCGCTACGAGCATAAATGTCAGCATTCCTAAACCCTAGCGTACGTTCTTTCCGATTTTTTCACATTTACTACATTCTATAATATATATAATTAAATAGTTCTACTCATTATTCTTTACATTTAATATTATTGGAGTTGGTACTAAAAGATGGAAAAGTACAATCTTTGTTTTTTACGCCCTCAAAGCTGGCCAAGCTTATTTGAAAACGCTTAGAAAATAGACATTCGTCGATCTGGTAACAATGGTAATGTATGCTTTTAATCTCTACGTTGATAATGTATACAATGAGTTATCGTACACGTAACACAAAAGAGGTTGTACACAAATAATGATTTTGGATTATGTGTACAAATAACTCAGCCCTTTTTTTACACGGTGGATACATTCCACCAACATCCGTGTAAAAATTGAATGTGTGTGCATGTACACACATTTATCCATAAAAAAATATAAGATTGGTTCCTTAAATTTAAAAAACCGTGTTTTATCGTTCTTTTTTGAACCATGTTATATCAAAACCATGTAAAAGAACCGTGAAGAGTGTATAATGTGCAGTTTAAATTTCACACGACATGGAATTACGCCTATTCTTTCGGGATCACAAAAGAGTAATAACTTTAATTGTAGCTGTTGATAGAGAAAAAGTATAAGGTTTTATTAGGGCTTCTGAGTGGCGTTGGCTCTAACGAGCTAGAACTTCACTTTCATGTTTTACTAGTGGTTAATATCAGTCATACCGACAATCAAGTTTGTTCAATATAAAACCAATGTTAAATTCAAAACTACGAGGCACCTTTGAAGAAGCAATTACGGTCGAGAACTTTTAATTATATCATCAAAAAATTTATAATAAACACTAATAAAGAAATAAAACGATCAATCAATTTTAAAATTCTATTATCAATCAACAAATTATTAATACATTCGTGATACAATAACATACAGAAAATAGTTGAAATGAATTTTAATTTCGATTAATAATAGTCAATCATATGTTAAATGATTTAATTAAATTCACAACTCAAAACGATTAGTTACGTTTAAAAATGACTGCATTTAATTAAGCACTTTAGTTTATACATAAAATGATTATAAATACAATACAATTATTGCGCAAGATTGCATCAGTAAATAAATATCTGTTGTGCAATAATCAAATATTAGATTAACTAGATATTTCTATTCCTTTTAAATGAATTTAATATTTATTTTGATATTTTATAAATTAATTGTTTTATTTTTGATTGATTGCTAACATTTCTCTATTCTGATTAATTAATAAAATACTAATTTGACTTACATATTTCTAACTACACTAAACTGATTCTACTGATTGTACATATAAACTGTAATATAATATGTTTATATGATCATTAAAAGTAATATCTTTAATTTTAGTTTGTGATAGAGCAAAAAATATAATATTTTATTAGACCTTAAGGGTGGCGTGGCGTGACTCTAACGAGATAGAACTTCACTTTAGTGTTTTATTAATGGTTAATATCAGTGACACCGACAAATCAAGTTTCTTAAATATAAATCCATTGTCTATTCAAAACTGCCAGGCAGCTTTTAAGAAGCAATTTCGGTCCAGAGCTGTTAAATAAATGAACACACAATTTATGATAAACACTAACAAAGAAATAAAACGATCAATCACTTTTAAAATTATATTATCAATCAACAAATTATTAATACACGCGTGATAAAATCACATACAGATAATAGTTCTACTGAATTTTAGGTTCCATAAATAATAATCAAACACATCTTAAATGATTTAACTAAATTCACAATTCTTTTATAACACAAAACGATTTGTTTGGTTAAAAAATTACTGCATTTATTTTAGTAGTTCTGTTCTACATATAATGATTATAAATATAAGACACTTATTGCGCAATATTGCATCACCAAATAAGTGTCTATTGTGCAATAATTAAATCTTAGATTAAGTAGATATTTCTGTTCCTTTTAAATGAATTTAATATTTATTTTCATAGATTTTAAATTAATTGATTTATTTTTGATTGATTGCGTCATTTCTCGAGTCTGATTAATAAATAAAATAATAATTGAAATAAAGCTAAATTAACTTACACATCTCTAACTAAACTGAATAAATTCTACTTTTTGCATCATTTCAAGCTTAATTAATACATGAACATGATTACTTTCTTTAATCAAAGTTTTAATAAGTATTGGTCACAAGTTAATAAGAGCAACTAGCTAAGCGATTTGCTAATAAGAGTTTATGAAACATAGTGTCGTGTAGTATTTAGATTTTAGACTTGAAATCTGAAAGCGGAACAGAGCAAACTAAGTACAGTTTTGAACATCGTAAATGCTGGCTGTAAGCAGCGCAAAAAGAGGGGACTATCCAAGTAGGCACCAGCTTTGGCTGGAACGCAGTGCATCCCTCTTTAACTAGCTATCTATTTCTCTCTTGTTTTAAGTCGAAAGTTTTCTAAAGTACTTACGGCCCTAGAACGAATCTACCTAAAGTGTTGTGGGAATTAACGATTGCATAGCCTTTTTTCCAACTCTATAGCTGCGCCTAGTGATGAGCCACTGATAGCGAAAATGAATTCTGATAATGGATATAAAATGACTTTCGACATACCTTTTATAGAATCGAACGAACAACTGCTTCGGCTGGAACGCAGTGCATCACTCTTTAATTAATTAATTGTCTATTTCTCCTGCTTTAAAGTCGAGAGTTTTCTAAAAGTACTTACTGCCTCAAGACCAAGTCTGTCTAAAGGATGGCGGAGATTAATGATTGCAAAGCCTTTTTTTGGAAATGTATAGCTGCACCTAGTGATGAGTCAAAGCGACTATGAGTTCAGATAAAGCTTATAAAACTACTCTCGATGTACGTTTTATAGAATCGAACGATCAAGTACTAAGACGTTGGTAGCTAATTAGGATGAACGTATGTCTGTCTGTATATCTATTAAGTGGTTTTACTTCTTAGATCTTCAGTACCGAGAATTGAATACACGCGAATCTTATTAATTTGATGCGATATTTATTTATGAATTCTGGATATATTAACTGAAGCATAGTTTTTTCTTACAATTTGGCTTATATATCATTTAGGCAGTGACGTCTTTAGTGCTATAGTTGTGTGGGTATTTGTGTCGTTACAATATGGCTTGTAGAAATTTCATATTTTTTTAAAAGTAACTTTAAAGTGCCGAATTTGCTGAGTTTAAATAAAAATTAAGTAAAATTCTTATAGTGAAAATAAATATATGTTTAAAATTCTAAAGTGAATTTAAAGTGAATAATGAGAGTGGGCCTAAATAACTATTTTTTAGTAGCTAGATAGTTAGTCATTTTCAAGACTGTATATTGACTTTATAGAACATTAAAAGGAACCAGGCAGGGTAGATGCATTTCTGGCATTAGTGGCAGCATTCGATAGTACCTCCCGCTATTCGTCATTGCTATTCATCGCTATTCATCCTAACCATCATTCCAATCAATTAATGAAAATTCATCTGTCACCGAAGTGCACATATGGCTTATTTAGAGTAATTTGAGAATTGTCTATATAATGTACACAATATATTATTCTTACAGAGGCGTAGGGGTAGAATTGATAATTAAAAACAATATTTGTGCGCGCAAAATAGTAATAAAAACTTTAAACTGCGAATCAATTGGTGCATAAGCTAGTATAAATGGAGAAATAATTATTCTGCTGACAGTATATAAAAAATCAAGCAAACAGCCTACTGAAGTAGCCTGGCGTGGTAGAAATAATGATAAAAAGGAAAAACATCGCAGGAGGTGATTGGAATGCTGTAATTGGAAACTCAGCCTGGAAACAGATAACTAAAAAAACTCTGCAAAATACTATTTAAATTTATTAACTTAATTTTGCGAACACATATGTGTTGGGACCAACAGACCTACACCTTTCCGACAAATAAGAATAGCGGCCAGAAATAATTAATACTCTAAACAAAACATAAATAAAAGTCGGACCCTTTTTCAGTAATAGCAGAAGTACAAGTAAGTACCAGGAACAGCCAAAAAGTGAATGTTAGAAAGACAAATGAATGGAATACATACCGGAAAATTTAAAACTAATACAGAAAAGATCCAAATTATAATAATCAGTAGGAAAGGAAGGGGAAAAACCATAACATGTAAGAAACAAACATAAAACTAAGAAGCCAAGCAAAATATTTGGGGATAATATTCGACAAACACAAGACTTCTTGAAACTTATAAAACGCAGAGAACAGATAGAACTAAAGACAGGGACAGCTCTATACAGCATTCTAAAACGAGAAAGTAAAATTACCAACAAAGCCAGGAAAGGAATACTAAATGGACTCTTCATTCCACAACTCACATATGGACTTGAGGTTTTAATTAGAAATGAAACAAGAGCAAAAGAAAAGTTAACAACGCCCCAAAATAAACTGCTAAGAATGAGCATAAACGCATTGTGGTACGTGAGAAACGCAAATATTAAAAATGATTTAGAAGCAGAAGATCTCTGAGAGATACCTAGAAGCAGAAAATGATTTAGATAGCAGACGTAATAGAAAATTAAAAACAAAAAACAACATAGTACCATCCTCTTGATCGCACTATGCATCGAAGCATCACATGCGTAGAAATACTGAACTTCAGAAAATGGCTATAAGCGGCGAAAATAAAAATATTACAGAGATCTTATCTCTTCCATAGAATCTTTCAAGTGATTACTAAACTAATCTAGCACAAGCAGTGAAGCTAGATAAGCACAAGCACTAATCTAGCACAAGCAGAGGATACATCATGCGAACAATAACACATGATGTATCCCAAAATAGTCAGACATTACTTAGCGCTTGAAAATGATCATGGGATTGAGTTTAGTAACATCAGCACAACGTGACAAGACAACAGTGTAGTGCATTTTTTCATGTCCACTTCTTATCATAGTTACAGTTTCAGCACATTTCATTACAACAGTGTTGTTACTCGCACATCAAGTATCAAAGAAGTGTCACCCATGTTCGCTATTTGGCTTAGTTCCACACTAGTTTTCTTTCGCTGTTGAATTAGAATGCAATGGAAAGATAATATTTTTCCTTCATACTCTTGTGGTATTTTCAGCGATATTTTAGTTTTGGCTCGCACCTGTAGCACTAATCTATACCATCCATGAACTTTGTTAAGTCTATTTGAATTAATTTTGAATTAACTCCAATTCTTTTCTTGTGGTGTCTTTGAATCTACTTAAGTACAACATCTACTAGATTTGGCTTTTTGTATTCAGTCCCCTAGTTGCATATTTGTTTTTCAGTTCTACTCTAAACAATCGCGTCATTCGCGTATTGTATTTAATTTTTAATATACCATATAGGTATGAGTACCTATTGGTATTTTGCAATTTTTTCTATTTCACCTTAGTACGTCTCTTGTATTGAAATTACTGCAATTCGTTAATGCGCACTTCAAAGTGGGGTTATAAGGAACAATTATTCATATAAAAAGTTTTTTGTAAAAAAAAAATTCAAAAAATTAGAAGAAGGGTCGATTTTTCGGTGTCTGTCCTCCTTCCCTATGGGACCGATCTCGATGAAATGTGGTAAAGACATGTTGACTATGAATCCGTAGAACAATCTTTTTACTTTTTTTATAAATCCAATATGGCGGACAGGAGCCATTTTTTGTTCAGAAATTATTTCATATTCAAACTAGGAAGCTAAACTTTTGCAAACATATAGCACCTTGTATTATACGTCGAATAAAAGAAGTCCCATGTTGCCAAATTGAATCGGCAGCGGTGTTGCCACGTTTAAAATTTAACAAACTTTTAGAAATATCCCAGGAACAATAAAAGATAGGACATTCGAATAAACTTTATTATATAGGCTACATAAAGGCCCCTTCACTTTGGAACATTTTTCTCTAAAACTACAATTTAATATATATATATATAGGGTGTTTTTTGTTTTGAAAACTTTGAAAACCATTTTCTCAGAAACTTAACGAACGATTTTGATAAAATTTCTTGCATCGAAAGATCCTTTAAAATTTAAGGAATTAGGCGAGTCAAAAAAAATCGCATACCTTAGCACCAGAGAAATCTGATCATAACAAGGTGTACTACCTTAAATATCTCGGTTCCTAAGAAAAAATTAAACTTGGGAAACAAGAGTAAAACCCTCGGACCTCAATTTTACGCAAAGCGGACATGACGAAAAAGTGACTCAAAAGCGGTAGTATGGCAAAATGAAGTCAAAAACTTCAGCAGACCGCGGAAAAGCGGATAAATTCCTAAGACCAAGACAGTCTGGCATGCAAAGCTCTTTTAGATATTAGCCGAAAGGAGAATCAGTAGGAGTCGTACGGCATGCCAAACCTGACAGAGCAATATCCGTGCCGTAGGCTAATACGGGAAATACGTGAGTCAACAGCGGCCATAGGTCGCGGCAAAGCAGAGAGTGAAGCAGTCTGCGGTGCAGGCAAATATGGGGACCGGGGGATTCATGGGTAGGCGATTTATAAATTGGACTAATGTTGTTTAGTTTACCCTAAACACTATTGTGCTAATGGAATTAAATTGACGACTTAAAATATGACAGTCAAAACTAAAATGTTCAACTTTTGTTTTATGCAAGATATAACAAAACGTAGGACTTGAAGTTAATGAAAGATGGGGTGCCGATCACGTCCATGAATTTTTCTCTTGGTGAAGGGCCGAAACTCAGTCCAGTTGCTCTGTATCCATGCTCTTCTGTATATGCTATTACTATCAGTTCTTAGCCCACAACTTATTTTTTCCATTCTAGTTGAATTCAATGTTACGAAATAGCGGTCGGTTTCCAGCGGCATCGAATATATGGCCAGTTTTAACATTGGCGAGTATCTGAAAGCTAACACTGGACATTCTAATATCAATTTCGAATATAAAACGCACCTAAATTTTGTAGGAAAATTCTGGAAGAAAAGAGTGCATTTGATAGTCCGTGAAAAACGGTACTTATAATTGCAATTAATAAATTTAAAACTTTATTTTACGACTTGCGCAACTCCAAGAACCGTAAAACTTTTATATAAAGCAATTATGGGATGCCTTTTCTAGCGCACGATTTCAGATATACTTATTGTTATTGTTTTTTATTTATTTTAGGAGTATTATCTGAGTTCTATGCTAAAAGTTAATGCATGAAATATCTTAGCATACACTTAAATCAAGATTTATTAGCTTTTAATGGAATAAGGGTTTCGTAGCTTTAAGACCCCATTTGCTGGGGTTTTAGTAACAAGTGTAATAAATTAAATAAACTTTTCTTTTTCATTTGAAACATTTTTTAGCTTTAATTAATTAAATAAGTTACACATTATAAGTACCGTATTTAATAAATAAGGAACACAAGGAATACAAGCAAATATGATCTTACATTAATCCGTACTCTCAAAAGATTTAGTATGTATTCAAATCTGGGACTAAAATACCAAACTTGGAATAAGTTATAAAATATATTCCACTAAATAATTTACATAATAAAATTCTAAGGCTTAGAAAATTGTATTCCTAAAATTCTACGTTAGGAATAACAACTTAATTTTCAAGTGTGTTTAAAAAGAGAATGCTTTCAAAAAGAGCGTTAAAGCACCACTTTAAGCCCTCCTTGAATATAAAAGCGCAGAACATATAAGTGCATGTATGTGTAAGTACGTTTTGATTTTGTGTTTAGTAAATCTGGTAAAAAACAAACACCCTACGCTATAATTCATTTGTTTCCGTGAAAATAGAGGAAACGATGCGTATAAAGTTTTAGCGCTTTATGGGCGTTAAAAATATATAAGACGAATTTACTCTAACAGTAATAATAAAAGCATGTAAATATGTTTTATCATTTGTACTAAAATGATTACCGCGCTTTTTATAAATAACAGGAAATGAAACATCTCATTACATTGTAGATATTACAAAACGTAATTTATTATTAACAACTAATTCATAGCTAAACAGTATGCAAATCTGAATGCAAGCGCTTTGCACACATTATACGAGGGTTGCTGCTTTAATTTCGGGATTAGGTAGTTATATGATGATTGTCGCATAAGCATTTGTAAAATATGGCGTTTGTTGTGACGAACACAACTGGCAGAAATATAATATAGTGAGCGGTTTGAATACAATTTTATTTTAAAGTAACGACAATATGAAAGAAAATAGGGATTTAAATCGCTACCCTCTCCGAGAAATGATTCTGTTTTATTTTCGATTGAAGAAAAGTGAAAACGATGGCTTGTATGATCTAAAAACTGCTATTGGTGACGAGCAGAGTTGTTTTTTATGGTGCAGCTATGCTATGGTGGTATCGAGAATTTAAATTTGGTCGGAGTATTCTTCGTGATGAATTTAGTCCAACAACCTCAAAAACGGCAGAAAACATTGAAGCTGTAAGAGAAATTATAATGGTCTACCATTATCATTTCGCTTGTGACATATAGAGAAATTCAGTTATTAGTCAAATTTTGCATGCTCACTTAGGTGTAAGAAAAATATGTTCTCGTTGGATACCGCAAATATAACTCAAGTTCAAAATCAAGTTCGAGTCAAATGGTGCAAAGAAACGCTCAGGCGATTCAACTCAGGTACTAGTGGTGATGAAGGTTGGATATATTCTTATGAAACAAAACAACAATCCACTGTTTGGGTGCTTCAAAATGAGTCGCATCGAACAAGCGTTATTCAAAGTCGGAGCATTTCGAACAAAATGGTCTTTATTTTGTATCAAAGACTAAACTTATCACTACTATCCCTTTAGAGAATCAGAGAACACACAATGGTGAATAGTACACAACTATTTGCTTACCTGAAGTTTTCTCTGAAATGAGGAAAACCAGCTCCCGCACAGCTCTCATCACAACTCACACACAAGATCTCATACAGCTCTGATCTAAGAGAATTTTATACAATTAAATTGTTTAGAACTGCCTCGATGAGCCATCTACGCCATCTACGCAATGGACTAAATTTTATAACAACTGATTTGTTCGCATGAAAAGGTGGGTAGAGTGTGATGGGGAATTAAGTTTTCCCATCTACTTTTGCTACTTACACTGACAATGAAGGGAAAATATGTCGCTCACCCACCCAAATTTTCCGACTTTTTGCAATATGCCCTTCCTTCTGGAAGAACGTCAGCGACGTATGTGTAAATTATCACGTGAAATAGGTTTTATCAATTATAGGTTTTATCAAGTATGGTAGTCCAAGATACATGAAGTGGTACTTCACATTCTACACAACTTGTCGTGGCTTTTTTATGGCATGATCAGCAGTATAGTATAGCTTTTTCTTTTTTCCGGTACGTGAATCGTTGCCCAAATCGATTACAAGTGGTCAACCCTGTCATACTTTGAGGAGATTTTTGAAATTGTTGAAGGGCGTCCTTTTCGAGAAACAACTTGTTTGTTCCATTTTAAAACTGCAACTACTATTCTTCTTCCAAAGGCAAGTTGATGCAGTTTTCCACCATCCTTTCTATGCAGCTGACATGCGTTTCGGAATCTTACATCAATTTAGTGTAAACTGCAGGGGAGTACAATTTTCTCCTCTTACTGATAATTCGAATAATGAGATATTCTGGTCTGATCTATCAATACCACCCATGGAAGTGACGAAATTGACGACATTTCTTTCTTTTATTGGGAATATCGTTGAACTTGGCGTAGAGGTTGCATGCTAACATAGTTGGTTGCGACCTTGACAACAGTGTTTTCATTTCAAGAAACCAACAGAATGGAGCTTTTATATACATATGAATACTCCAATGATACCCTTGTTTTTTTTCTTCAAAATGCTAGCATCTGAAATAGGGCATTGTTTACCAAAGCAGCTACTTCTCATCGTGCCAGTGGATTGAATTCTCATCGTACCAGTGGATTGAATTCCCTTATCGTTTAAGTCGATCAACAGTGGGTATGGTGTGAAGAAATGATCAAAAACTAGATAGGTGGGTTTGACTGTGTATCAGCATATTTCATGACAACACTATATACCACTCTTAGAATACTTTTCCGGAAAATTACACCAACGTTGGTAAAGTTTCAACCATGCAAAATATCCATTGCTAAGACCTCCACGCAAACACTGAAACAATATCGACTGGACTTTCCTGTTATAAATTGTTTTGTTGCATGTCGGCTAAAGTACGGTACCGCACTTTCATCCACAGAATGGTTTTTCTCATGAAGCATGAAGAATGTACACCGTTCATTTAGTTTGCGATGAGTAGCCTCACTTTTTCCAGTTTTCCACCATCCTTTCTATGTAGCTGTCAGGCGTTTTGGACCCCTACAACCAGTATGTGTACAATTGTAGGGAATTACAATTTTCTCCTCTGATTGACACTTTGAAATAATGAGATTTTCTGGTCTGATCTTTCAATACCACCCATGGAAGTGTTGTTGGTATGAATCACTTTTTGTTGTGAAATTGACAATATTCCTTTCGTTTCTTGGGAATATCGTTGAACTTGGCGTAGATGATGCACACTGACATAATTGGTTGTGTCTTTGACAACACTGTTGTCATTCCAGGAAACCAACAGAATGGCGGTTTTATATACACAAGCATACTCCATTGATCCCCTGTTTTCTTCTTCAAAACTCTAGAATCTGAAATACGGCATTGTTCACTAAATAAATTACATCTCATAGTACTAGTGGATTGAATTCCCTTATCTTTTAAGTCGATCAACAGTGGGAATGGTGTGAAGAAATGATCAAAAAATACATTTTAAGGTAGGTTTGGCAGTTTATCAGCATATGTCATGACAACACCGTAGTCAATACCACTTTTAGAATATTTTTCCGGAAAAGTACCTGTACGTTGGTAAAGTTCCACCCCTGCCGAATATTCATGGCTACAACCTCCACACAAAAACTTGAAACAATATCAAATGGAATTTCCTGTTAGAAGTTGTTTTGTTGCATGCCGGACAAAGTACGGTACCATATTTTCATCCACAGAATGGTTTTGTCCATGAGACATGAAGCATGTATATCGATCATTTATTTTGCGATGAGTGGTCTCATTTTATCCAGTTTTCCACCATTCTTTCTATGCAGCTGTCATGGGTTTTTGACCCCTACATCCAGTAAGTGTACAATTGTAGGGAAGTCCAATTTTCTCCTCTTACTGACACTTTGAATAATGAGATACTCTGGTCTAATCTATCAATACCACCCATTGAAATCTTGTAGGTATAAATTACTTTTGGTTGCGAAATTGACGACATTCCTTTCTTTTTTTGAGAATATCGTTGAACTTGGCGTAGAAGATGGACGATCCCTTAGTTTTTTTTTTTCTACCGTGCGCTAGAATCTGAAATAGGACTTTGTTTACCAAATCAATTACTTCTCATCGTACCAGTGAATTGAATTCCCTTATCGCTTAAGTTGATCAACAGTGGGAATGGTGTGAAGAAATAAGCATAAAATAGATTTTAAGGTAGGTTTGGCAGTGTACCAGCAGATGTTATGACAACACCATAGCCAGTACCACTTTTAGAATACTCTTCCTGTAAAGTACTTCTACGTTGGTAAAGTTCCAACCATACCAAATATCCATTGCTAAGACCTCCACACAAAGACTTGAAAGAATATCGAATGGGCTTTCTTGTTATAAATTGTCTTGTTACATGTCGGCAGTAGCATACTGTCATACTCAGAATGGTTTTGTTCACGAGGCATGAAGATTGTATATTGAGCATTTATTTTTGCGATGAGTGGTCTCACTTTAGCAAATTTATTCGTCTATGCGTGTCGGAAGACTGTTTCTAATACATTTCTCTTGTATACACTAAGTCATAATCACTCATCAATAAAATACAAATGAATGATTTCATTTCTTGTGTACTGCATAATGATTTGTGTAAGTCACCATCACACCATCATTGATATTACATCTTCATCAAAATACATTTCAAAATACCCTGAAGGTCTTTTTACACTATTAGCAACCGTTGTCATTGGTTACCATTCTTCAGTCAAATTTTGCAAGTCACGGTTCCTTTTCCATTTGAAAGTCAGTGTTCTATTTTTCTTTGATTCAGCCTTTCTATAGAAACATCATTAAAATTCTTTCCTTTTGTTGTTTTTCAGTATCCAGAAGTGTTAGGTATAGGTTCATCAGGTTGTAATTCTTCTATTTTAGGTTCACATGGAGTAAAATTCACACAGTCTAGCAAAGCAGTTGCATTTTTTTTGGCTACGTTATCAACATTTATATTATCTTGTTCTCCTGAGCCTTCATTAGTCTATTCATGTGTTGTATTTGTTGGTGGGAATAACATGGGAATAACAGATTTATTCCATTTGCAAACCAAACATCATCATTACCTTCAATGTACTCTAGAACTTGGTGCAAGGAACCGAATTTCCTGAAAAAAACATAAGGCCTACTTTTTAAAAAGTTTATGTGATACAAACACAGACACAAACTTACGTAAGCACACTACAATATAGGTGCACAAAATGATCTAGCTTAATATACGATATCAGGCTAAACAAGTACTTGAAACTCAAATTACGCTACATTTATGGGGATATTGCTAACATCCTTCTGGGACAAATGTAACCGGAACCAGTTTATAGGTTAAGTAGAAAAACAACAGTTTTACACTTTTAACCTAGTGGGACACAAAAATAAAGGTCGAACATTATATGTAAAGCAATAATGAATTTTATTACTTACCCGTCATCTCGAAGACCAGCAGATTCTCCATTTTCTACAAGCTAAATTCACTTTCAAATAGGTCACCTCTAAACACAACTCTAACATTGAAACGGCATGGCAAGCTGAGAGTTAAGCTATGTTGACGACTGAACAGTGCTGTTGGCAGTGGTCATACCCTGAACTCAAGGTTTCAAGCTCTAGATCTCGCACATGTCACTAATCCTTCTATACGGACGTCAGTCCTTACTTGGGTTGTGAGTTTAATTCAGTCAAATGCTATACCATGGTATTTGTTGAGAATTTGCTGTGAAAACCAAAGTGATTAGGTGATAGCATTTTGTTCTCCTCCAGATAGTTGTTGACTGGAATTGCTAATACATTTTTGAAGAGTTTTGAAAAAATTGGAGTAATAGTAACAGGGCGACAGTTATTTATGATTGAATATTTGATGATTTGTGGTTATGTGGTTAAACTTCCACAATGGTATTAATTAAGATAAGCGATTTCTATATCGGGATTTGTTTTGGCCACTTGGTTGCTACCATCGATCGATTCACTCGTCATCGGGTAGATGGAGCTTGCTGGATGTTTTTTGTTTATTTATTTCTTCAAAACTGAAATTAAAATTCTTCAAAAAGAAATTAATATAAAAAACAAACATCCGGGAGGCTCAATCTATCCGATGACAAATGAATCTACGGACGGTAGCAAACAGGTGGCCAAAACTAATCCCGATATATAAGGTGCTTATATTAATAAATACGGTAAACAATTAACCACGAAACATCAAATATCCAATTAAACATGCGATCGCCAGCAATGCGGGAAAAGAAATTATTTTAAAAAATATTC
>WYDF02278284.1:0-17366 GCA_009867245.2 Adranes taylori | reverse complement strand
AATATCTATTGTCACATAATAAATGGGGGACAGTAGTTTTGAAATTTAACACGTTTTCAAAAAAAAAGAGATTTATTCCGAATTATTTACAAAGTTGTTCCTGCAAAGTATAAGATTTTTTTGCAACCTACAACCGGCTTTTGTTTTGTTCTTATTGTGCAAGTACAGCGATTTCAACTAAACATGCAAAAAATGGAAACCTAAAAGAGTACACCATTTAAAATTTTAAAGGATTATTTTATGTAAATTAAACGACAATCTCCACTATTGTTAGATATTCTACAACAATTTTAGCTGTACTTGCTCCATTATCATAATTATTTTGTGCTTTTAAAAAATAAAGAAGTTAAGATCTGAACCAATTGTTTCAATCACGAAAAAATCTTGTTTAGACAAACGTATCTCAGCAATCTGCATATAGTAAATGATTAATTTAGTACCTGATCAATCTGTATATTATAACGAGAATTCAAAGAATTAAACTACACTGGTACTACTTTTCTATCCACACATCATTTAAATACAAAAACTATTTGAATGAATTATTTTACGCTTTGTTTGAAAGATATACTATAGCTTCCAATAGGGTCGGTTGCCAATGTTATTTTCATCAACTAAAAACTATCAAAATTACGCTCTTTGACTGTGGTATCTAAATAGTTATAAACAACGCTCTTTGACTGTGGTATCTAAATAGTTATTTTGTTTTGCACCATTACATCTTCAAGCGCTGGTATTTTACTATTCTGTAACAGTTCATTCTTCCTGAACACGGGTTTTTCGCTAAGACTAAGAAAATTTTAAAGATAAAATTGAAATAATTAATCCATAAGAGTAAAATTTTATTTTTGAAGATCATGTAGTAATGAAGTGATGAGGTGACGGTCCACTTTAAGACTGGAAGTTCTTTCTATTATCTGGCACTTTAAAGAATAGAAATTTAGAAACGATAGAAATTTTGCTGATAATGTAATGTAGACTTACAGTCGGGTACCATAATTAAATAAAAGTATTGTAGATAAGTAAGAATGTAAAAGAAGAACATACTTCTTTCGATGGTAATGGAAAATACAATTCTCTATCAAATCGGCCAGGCCTACGCAGTGCTGGATCTATTGCGTCTATACGATTTGTTGCTCCGATAACGATGACATCACCGCGGCTCGTTAACCCGTCCATAAGTGCCAGAAGTGTAGATACAATACTGGCGTGAATTTGGTCTTGGCGCGAGGAACGTACTGGAGCTAAACCATCTAACTCATCGAAGAATATAATTGATGGTGCTTTATCCGCTGCCTAAATAAAAATGGTAAATGGTTAAACATTTAAGAATCAATTGCTGAATATGAGCGACAAATTTGCACTGATATGATGACCAAAATTAATTTGGTTATATGTTTCCTTTTAGTGAAACATATAACAAGTGCTTTATTAGTCAACAATGTGTAAATGTAAACTAATAAAAATATATATAAAAAGCGATGTGACTGTATTGACGTTCAATAAAGATAGGTTTTCAAGAATGATATGTAAATTAAATATTAAATTTAATATGAAACATATCAAAGTAATTTTCAGACAAAATGAAGTTCCTAGATTAATATACTGAGTAAAAAGAGCCAGCAGGTCTACTGGCTAAAATCAGATTGCCACTTTACGTCGAGCAGACCACTATTTGTTTGCCCGACGAGATCGCGGAGCTTATTGAAAGAATGCTAATACAAAGACTGCAAACGCATTTAAGTCTTACCAATGGGCTGCACAAGGCGCAATTCGGTTTTAGAGACGGACGTTCACCAACAGATGCCTTTCGCATGGTGATCGAGGCAGGTAGTGGCAGACGCCGGCAAAATACACACAAGAGAGTTGTGTGTGCTTGTGCTTCTAGGCATAAAAAAGCTTTGAATACCGCGGATTGGAGAAGTATACAGGAAGCACGTTTGGTGAAGAAATTCCCGTTATAGCTGCAGACGACGCTGAAAAGCTACCCGTCGGATAGGGAGCTATTTTACGCTACAGCGGATGGCATCCAAAGGGCAAGAGAATTAACATGCGGCGCTCCGCAAGGGTCGGTGTTAGGCCCAGCCTTGTAGAACAGAATACCCTTTTCACAAGGCGTTCAGCTTTTTCCTTTTGCTGTCATGGCAAGGCATAGGGGGAACACAAATCTGCGGGAAAATATAAATAGGGCAGTAGCCCTAGTAGAGTCGTGGATGAGTTAACATCGGCTAAGCCTGGCGGCTCAGAAGACCGAAGCCATATGGCTCACGAGCAGGATGCGGGTCCCTGCAATAGACATTCGAGTCTCAGGACACAAAGTGCGTTTCTCTAATGAAGTTAAATACCTGAGAGTGACAAGTCTCTCATGCTGACGGCGCATGTCAAGCACGCGGCAGGAAAAGCCAACGCAATTAGTTCGCAGGTAGCAAGACTAATACCAAGAATGGGCTACGCAGAAACCGGAAAGAAAACGCTTTTGTATAGCGTGGTAGAATCCACAGCGCTTTATGCGGCACAAGTATGGGCGGAGGCGTTGGACACGATACGGAAAGCAGGATTGCTTAACAGAACCCAACGAATGGGTCTTCTGGGGGGTTACTTGTGCGTATCGGATGGCGTTCCTAGGGGCGTTAAACGTTATAGCGGGGGTCGTACCATTAAGACTCCTAGCCATAGAAAGGGCTAGGACTTACGAGCGTAAAACGTCGCCAGAACGGAAGCTCCCCAATATACTAGCCAGATGGCAGAAAGAGTGGAACCGCTGTGCTAAGGGGAGATGGACGTATAGACTCAACATGACGTTAAGCAATGGTACGTAGCTAACCGAGGCAAATTAAGCTAACTATCTCACACAGGCCCTAAGTGGCCATGGCAGCTTCGGCGAGTACTTGTATCGCATAGGGCGGAGACCAACACAGGATTGCGAGTACTGTAACTCCGGATGTAGCAACAGCTCTGAACACACACTCTTTGACTGCGAAGCCTGGCCCATTGCAAGGCAGACTGCGGAAGTGTACATAGGGTCAGATTTAAATTCAGTCAGATTTAAATTCAGGATAGGCGCGTACAGCAAAGCTTGGGAGGTATTTGCTCACTTAGCAAATGAAATATCAAGTGATGTGAATATCATGTGACAAACAGGAACAGGTAAGCATGTCTGACCTCCGCGAATTTTTTACTTGGGGCCACCTGAGCAGGCGAGCCCAAGGTAATCGCGAATTGACCCTCCCGGTAGTCGGTGAGCCGAGTTTTTCTCTCGGCAAAAAAATTAATGTACTTATGGGTCTGAAGCTATATACTTCACACCCATTAACTTTCAAGCTAATTAGTGTTAAAGTGATTGAGAGTTATATGGTCCTACGATTAACAGAAAATAGTACTGTTACGATTTTTTTATATTAGATATAAGGACCCTGTTATTGTCTCAAAGTATGTTTCAAAAAATAGTGAGATCCTTTATAAAGGTTTCCTACAAAAATTAGGTACCTACTTGTTCAAAAAGTAATCTCAGTTGTTTCTCTGATTCTCCTATCCATTTGCTTAACAAATCAGCACCTTTTCGAATAAAGAACGATACTTTCTTAGAGCCGAAAGAACATTCATTAGCTAACGCCCGTGCTAATAAAGTCTTGCCAGTACCTGTAGTATACAAAAGCACATTATACAAGTTGCATACCTGAAAGATAATAAAACTAAAGAAATTCGAAATTTGATCAAAATTGTAACAAAAATCTCTTAATTTTTCAACATACCTGGTGGGCCATAAAATAGTACACCGCGAGGCAGCTGTATCTGAAAGCGTTTAAAAACTTCTGGATACATCAACGGCAGAATTACCATTTCTTTCAGGCAGTGAATATGCGAATGAAGTCCACCTACACTGGCAAAAGTGATTTTAGGATCGATAGCTTCCGGTCCGATGGGAATGATTTTATTACCACCGGCGCCACTACGCAACTGCGTCTCATTGTGTTTGGAGTGAGGGCTTTTTGTACTTTATTAAAAAAGAAACAAAACTTCATCGATAACTATGTGTTTACAAATATTTTATATTATAAGAAAATTTAGTAGTAGATCATTATACCGTAGCGTGAGTAAAACGTGCTTTATTGTCGCCCCGAGATTTTGTCGAAGAGTCGGAAATTTAGAAATTAAGTGGAATTTAGAATGTACTATAATTTGTAATGATGAAAGTGCATTATTAAAAAAAGAAGGAGTAAAATCGATGAATATGTTGGTAGCACGTGTTTTGTGGTGTTGATCGTTTACTTGAGGTGAAAGACAAGGATACGAATAAGAAAATTTTACTATATGATAAAAGATTTAAATTTTATTACATTTAATCTTTGTTTATCAGTTTAAGATTGTAAGATTATGCTGATATTATAGTGGTAGTGAAAATTAATGAGTTACACTGTTTAACATTTCGGAAATTTTCTTCTCACTGGAATATTTTTGGTTGTTACATAAGTACACAAGTTAAGGTACCCAAGATGTAAAAGTCCAGCTCTGATCACAATTGACGTCGACAATAGCAAACGACTTGAACGTAGAAAACTGTTACAATGGCGGGCATTTTCTAAACTTTATGTCTTGCAAAGTGACAAGTGAGTTTGACAGGTGAGCTTGGTGACAAGAAAGTTTGGCAGCGCGTAATCTAGAACAATACAACGCGCGTATGTCACTCTGGTTACATATTCAAAATTAAAGAATTCCTATCAGATAATTCTTAAAAATTACTCCAATAACTTCCGAAATTCGTAAGAATAAAGTGACATAATCATAGTTTCATCAAATCATGTCCTAATCGTAATTTACGGTGAACTCCAGAAATAATTAGAAGGGATATTTTATTTAAAAACTTGATATTTTCACCCAACTAATTACATAATTTAAAGATTTCGTAGACACAACATTAGAAAACTAAAGCTGTTTAGTTTTCTAAAGCTGTTTAGTTTTCTACTCGACCATATCGATATAATTAACTACTACCCACCTATAGAAATTTGACTGACTGTATCAAATACTTTACTATAATAATGAAGCCTTCAAAACATAAGGCATTAAACAGTATAAATTCTTATTTCATGTACAAAGGAAGTGAAATCTTTGTGTTAATAAAATTATTAACAATTATTAATAAAAAAAAAAAACAAATAAGTAAAACAAAATAAAATTTATGAAACAAATCTAAAACATACCCATATTTAGTATTTTTTCTACACCTGTCGTCGGAATCTGATGAACTACTACTACTACTACTCGAATCACTGCTAATACGTTGCCTTCTATTAAAACGTTTCCTTGGTCGTATCATAGCTAACGGATCGCGGCCTCTTTCTCTATTCGTTTTCAATAAGGAATAATTATAAAAACTTGAGGGTGGCTTTAAAAGCTTTCTTGTACGTAATGAGTAAGCTTTTTTGGAATTAGGCTGCTGTCCTTCTTCGGCAGATTCCTCTTCTGAACTCTGAGAAGTAGACGATTGTTGAACTGCTTTTTCCTGTTTACGTTGGTTTACACGTTGTCGTAACCGGGTGATTGGTTGTTCCTTAAAACAGATTTTTTTTATTTAATATGAAATATCAGAGGTACCCAAACTGTTTCATAGTATGATTCACGACTACTTGTATGAATGCTGTAAGAATCTCATTATTCCAGAGCAACATGGTTTTAGCCAGGGTAAGAGTACTTTGACGAATTTAATGGTGTTTAAAAACAATTTGCTGGGATCCTTAGAAAACCGTTCTAGTAATGAAACTATATACACATATTTTTCTAAAGCCTTCGATGGTCAATAACGAAATTCTTTAGGATAATATGGACAAATTCGGCTTCAGGGACAATCTTGTGAATTCATTTAGAAGTTATCTAACTCAATCACAGGACTCAATCAGTAAGATTAGGCAATTTCGTATCTAAAATCATTAAAGTTACTTTCGGTGTTCCACAAGGTGGACATTGCTCTCCACTGTTAATTAACATTTTTATTCTAAAGAACTCAAGATTCCTTGTTTTTGCAGATCATTTAAAAGTATTCTCTTCAATAAATACTCGGGAAGATATTGAGTTACTGCAGTTAGATTTCGATCGTTAGAAAACCGTTCTTGTATTGAAACTATATACACAGCTTTTTCTAAAGCCTTCGGTAAAGTCAATCACGAAATTCTTTAGGGTAAAATGGACAAATTCGGCTTCAGGGACAATCTCGTGAATTAGTTTAGAAGTTATCTAACATACAGGACTCAATCAATAAGGTTAGGCTATTTCGTATCTAAAATTATTAAGTTACTTCCGGTGTTCCAGAAGGTGGACATTGCTTTCCTCTGCTATTTAACATTTTTATTCTAAAGATTCATTGCTATTGCAGATGATTTAAAAAGACTCTCTTCAATAAATACGCGGGAAGATATTGAGTAACTGTAGTTAGATTTCGATCGTTAGAAAACCGTTCTAGTATTGAAACTATATACACAGCTTTTTCTAAAGCCTTCGATAAAGTCAATCACGAAATTCTTTAGGATAAAATGGACAAATCCGTCTTCAAGGACAATCTCGTGAATTAGTTTAGAAGTTATCTAACATGCAGGACTCAATCAGTAAGGTTAGGCAATTTCGTATCTAAAATCATTAAAGTTACTTCCGGTGTTCCAGAAGGTGGACACTGCTTTCCTCTGTTATTTAAAATTTTTATTCTAAAGATTCCTTGCTTTGTAGATGATTTAAAAATAATCTCTTCAATAAATACGCGGGAAGATATTGAGTTACTGCAGTTAGATTTCGATCGTTTTTCTGAATACTGTACAGCAAATGCTTTAAAGACTAATGTTGACAAATGTTATCACAATACATTTTCCAAAAGTAACAATATTATGAATAGCACATTTTGTTTAAATAATCAGATAATAAAGAGTCAATGTAGTTAAATACCTAGGAGTGTTGTTTGATAAAGACCTTTCATTTCCTGAACATATAAATAACGTTATCATAAACAGCTCTAAATCGTTGCAGGAATGATAATGAATTACCGTTATCCATTCTAAGAACTGTGTATCAAACTATAGTAAGGTTAAGGATAGAGTATGCCTCGATTATACGGTCTCCTCAACATCAAATACATATCACAATCTGGAAAGATGTATAAAACAAGTTTTTAAGGTTTGGGGTTTTCATGGAAAGATTGAATATAATTATCATGATTACATTCCTATTCGATTGAGATTAAGTTTACCGCTTCTTGAACTACGCCGTAAAATGTTAGATTTATGTTTTATCCATAAACTGGTTGGGGGCAGTATTGACTGTTCTGAGTTATTATCACTGATAAAATGGAAGGTTCCACAAAGGGAAGTAAGATTGCAAAACTGCTTTTATATTGAATCCCACCCTACTAATTCTGCTAAACATGATCCAATGAGTCGCACATTGGATCTGGTAAATAGTGTCAATATTGATATCAGTAAACCTCTATATAGTTTTCGTGCAGATGCAAGCAGAAAATTGGGCATATGAACAATTTGTTCTATATTGTGATTTAAATTCTAGTTTTATTCAGTTAATTATATGAACATAAGTTTTGTTATGCTTTGATAATCGTTTATATTCTTGAGGAATAGTATTGTTTTTTTTTTCTATTATTATTTTATAATCAATATTATGAATATAGGGTATTTCCGTTAATAAATAAATAAAGATATAACTCCTTGGCGGAGTTAAATAAAACACTTTAAACAATCCTAAAAGCGCACCACGTGGAACCTTGTCTTACAAGAAAATATTCATTTTGATATAGATACAATGATAGTTTAACGATAATTTCTGCTACAATAATATCAACCCATATACACATTCTGGCATAGAGCAACAAAATGCAGAAGAAAGCAACAAATTCAAAAATGAGGAAATTTAATTGATTTACACAAACTGATCAAGCAAATCGCGTTATGACACATGCCTCTACTCCGGTTTACAGCAATTAAAACCTTTCACTAAACTTCAACTGTAATCTAGACAATTAGAAGATTCTTTCTTTCTTTCATGTCGGTATTTATCTACCACACGGGTTAATCACCGACAGCTCTGAATTTGACGCTTATTAACTTTTCTGACGGATCTTGTGATAATTAACAAGAGGTTGAAAATATAGGACATTTTTGATTGAGGATGTTGAATGGATTTGGAAACTTTTATTTCTTTATTCAATTGAATTGCTTTTGTTACTCTTAACAACAGTTATAAATGCTCTAAGGAAATACCACAACATTTATTACCATTGATGAAGGAGACACAGTTGAAAGATTGTTGATTGAAACTTTTTACGCACCAATTCTACTAATGAGAATGCGTAGGGTAAAACATACCACAGATTTAACAAAATCATAGCATGCTGTGATCATAACATTAATTAAAATTGTAATAGCAATCAGTCTAATATTGTAATCGCAGGAATCAGTATGGAAGAATGGAAGTTTTCCGACCATAATGCTCTAAAACTAGATATAAATACCTATTTCAAAAATAGAACCTATTCTGAAAGTAAAAGAATATATAGTCGCATAAATAAAGTAAAATTTATGAACCCAATAAAACAATGTAACTGGAATATGCTCTACATTGAGAGCGACATAGATAAGATATATACATTATTTTCAGAAAAAAAATTGCAAAGGCCTTTGAAACAACGTTTCCAATAGTCCCGAAAAGGAATAATAAAAGAAATAAGTGGGTCACTAGTGAAATTAGACAACTGTCAATCGCAGTAAAAGACGCATATTGGTTGAACAAACTCCTCAGCGATGAATCGACGTGAAAAAATTATAAATCACTAAAAACAATATGTCAAAATAAAATAAATGCAACGAAATGTGGATACTATGAATACTACTGAGTATAGGGGCTTTACTTCATGTGAATAAAAGTGTACAATAAGCTACCTGCGAACTTAAGACAAATATGTACAAAACATAAAACACTTCAAAAATGCATTAATACGTATACTCAAACGTAAAACATATTATTCTGTGAAGGAATCTCTAAACGACATCCTATAACTATTGTAACGAAATTTATGTATGCCTGGATATGTTTACATGCTGTGTGTAGATTCTATTAATTTTATTATGTGTATGTTCACATTCTGAACATGATGTAGTTTTATAAAGTTTATTATAAGTGGATGTATATAAGCATGTAGAATTCAGTATTTTATATAAACAACGCAGTTTATATTATTAATTTTGTTGAAACTTACCATAGAAATTATAAGTTCTGACGGTAATAAAGAAAATTTGTACCCTCGCCAGAAATCTATAGTTTAATGTCACAAGATCTTAGGAAGTCAACCAACAAAATTGGACAAACTTGTTTGGAAGGATTCGTCAGGATATTGTTTATATGAACAGGAGATGAAATGTAATTACTATGTAATTCGGCCAGGAGACCCTTTATTTTACTATTATAACGAGAGCATTAAAAATACATGATTCAGATCCCCATACATACTACATTTACAATTAGTATATGGATTACACCTACTCTTCCCATGTGAGCTGGATATGCAGCATGACTAGAACGCATTCTATTTATTCTAGAAACAATCTGCCTTGAAGAAATGTTTTGATCGGAGAACCAAGGTTTCCTCCTTATAAGAGGATTAATAGCGCGCAAGATCTTCCCTCTGACGGTCTGCAAATCAAACCACTGTGATTGGCATTTGCCAAACATTATACGCTTAAGTATTGTACAAAAATATTATGACTTACATTGTAGGAATACTGTTTAGCATGCGTCAATTTCCAGCAATTTGATCTACCTTTTAATTTCCACCAATACCCCAATGGCCGGGGATCCAGCAAAGTCTGATAAGTAACTTATTTAGCAAGGCCTGGTAAATCTTATTTTTTATTTGAAGCAAGATATCTGATTAAGGTTCTTTAAAGCATTAATTACACTCATTGAGTGAGCAAATATACCCGACGCTCTTATATTATGAAATTGTATCCAGACCGTATATTTGAAAATTGCTAGCGCTTCTAAAGAGACAATTTCGAAAACATCAGGTAGCCTCATTGGAAGAGCTATATTTAGTAGTTGACAAAATGTACCTGTAGTCGCTGATGGTGTGTTTATACCTACACACTCTTCAAAGTGCCGATTCTCGAAGGAAGGAAAAAATTGCTTTGGAAGAAGATTAGATGGAGGTTTAAAGAAATACATCGGAATCTCAAAGAGAAAAGCTTCGAATGAAATAGAGAAGGAAGGAAATATGTCGAGACACAATTTGGGGAAGGACTTGATTGTATGACAGGATAATTGGAGGGAATGGTTTATTTCTCCATATTTGTAGATTGAACTTTTTTTAAAGATATATTCCACCTAACAAAACTGCTGTAAAATTTAATGGCGGATCCGCGGAATCGATGTATAGAGTTAATTCTGTTGGTGCCTTTATCTACTTGATTATAATTTATTTGTGCTATTATTTCTTGTATTTGTGTTTATTTTAGATTTATTTTAGATATGAAAAAAGCTTCTGCTGTTTTGTATGAATGTTTCTCCTGATTTTGCTTCATTTCCACTGTTTTATTTATTTCTTGTCAGTCTGTATATTAGTAGTGATTGTTCCATGTTACGCAATGTCCTTATTTTGCAGAACCTGCAGTTTTATATATTGCGTTTGTTGCATATCTTGTTTCAAAGTTGAACAATGACTTTATTTTTCTGTTTTGTGTTCTTTGTATCATGTGTAATGTTTCTCCTGCATTGCCCTATGTACTAATTTGATATCTCAGATGACGTTCTAGCAGTGCATGATAAATCATTTTTTTCGTGGCTTTTGTTAACATACTTCCATATCTACGCAGTACTCCCGTCAGTAGGATTACTTTCTTTTTAACGTGTTCTATTTATTGCTTCCAATTAAGCTTGTTGCCTACCCAAATCCCCAAGTATTTGTATTCTTCTACTCTTGTAAGTCTGTTTTATCTATTTGGAGTTTTAGTAGCTGTTTGTTCTTGTTTCTATTCGAATGAATCATGTATTTCATTTTGTTCTTCTATATTTTTAAATTCTTATTTTCTGTCCATGTACTGAAGGTGTCCAAATTTGGTTGTAACTTGTTTTGTATATTATCCTCTAATTTGTTGCGCGTCAAAAGTAAAACTGTATCATTGGCGTATGTGAAATAACTCGTATCTAGCATGAGGTCTTTTAGATTTCAATAGGAATAAAATTGGCCTCAGTGTCTCAATATTGACCCTGGTGGCACTCCGATTTTAGTCTCTTTCATTTCACATTTGATTCTATTAACTTTGATATACTGTTTTCTGTTTGTGAGGTACGAGTTTAATAGGTGATATCTTGTTAGTGTCCATTTTTGCAAGATCTCTCAGTAATAGCAATCACTCGCACTACATACTACACGTAAAACGACAATATCCAAAATTTGAAATTTACCACATAATAAGCACTTAAAATGGTGGAGACGATACAAAAAATGTAATGGGATTATGTCGAAAATTTAAATATTTGTTTTTGACATGACTTCAAATTGTTTTGAAGCTTTTCATTTGAAAACTTCGTAAAAATCGACAATCAAAAATACATGAATATATTATTTTAAAAACATAACTTAATAGGTGTCCCTATAAATAGTTAAAGAAGAAACTAAATAAAACCATGAGATAATGTACAAAAAGAAAAGTTATAAATTAATGTAAAAACTAACCTCTCCACTTCGCTTATCTAAAATACGTCTCAATTCCAAAATCCTTTTAGGTCTTGCAGTTCCGCGAGGTACATTATCTTCTTCCTCCTCCTCCTCCTCATCATCAGTAGTACCATCTTGCTGAGTATCGTTTCTTGTGTTTTCCGCCATTTGATCACTATTTTGTTCTTGCTTGCAAACTTTTCTACTTCTTTTATCTAGCGTTTCATCATCTATTTAAAATAAAAAATGTTCATTGTCATCTTAATTTATAACAATTAGAACAAATTATAAAGAAAAATTTAAAAGCTTAGTAAGTAACAAGGTTTCACCAGATACAATTTTAAATTAAATACAGTTGTGATTAGTATTTCTTCTACATATATCAACATTTTTTAAGGATAAGAAAGATATGGAACATTCGGATCTTCATTACAAGTGTCACTAATGTAAATTTTCTAGAGATTATTAACTTACGAATGTTAACGGCGTATCGTATATAGCCTCCAACAGAGTCGATAAATGGCATAAAACAGTCAATTAAACAATAATTAGCTAATTAACAAAATAGAAAAACCATGAAACAAAGAAAACAAGAATTGATAAATTATGAAAATAATTGGGACGACGAAAAGTTGTACGATGTATAATCCTAGAAGTTTGTTGTGAGCAGTCATTGAACTCTGCGCATAGAAAGATGTTGACCACTGGCACTACCTATGCAACGCTACTAGTGCTGAGAAGAGAGATGCAAATAGCTGCCGTCAGCCACGCAACGTTCGCACTACCTTGTACATAGAGAAGTAGAAGAGAAAGGGAGATGCAGAACATATATCGCTCGCATTTCGATGGTCCTTTCTTTTGCTGTTTGCTGAAAAAAGGTTCATGTCAAAAGGGGCTTAAGAGTGATTAATGATTTCATTGCATGCGTGTGCACTTAGGCCATCGGTTCTTCCAGTTTTTGCTTATTCGAACGCTGAAAGACAAACAAAAAATGGTGTACATATTAGGAGATATTTTTTGTTCTCTTTATTGTTCAATTGGCTTCACGGGCTTTTTTATGCATTCGAGGATTTCACTTTGACGATATCCAATTTCAAGTAAACAATTCTTAATAGGGTTAATGAACTCCCCGTTCATTGCCCCTGCCTGGCCGAAAGATTTTACGATCTCCGATTTCTAACAAACAATTCTTAATGCGTTTATTGAACTTTGTGTGTCCTAGTTTGATCGAGATTTCGATTCTATTGTATTTTCAACAACTCATAATGGGTTCAATGCACTTTGAGGGCGTTACCTTCGTCTAACCAGATTTTTGTATTGTTTGCATTCCCTTGCTTGGTTGGTGTCTGTAGTAGAAGGGGGTTGCAGCTCGTTGCAGACGAGCGCGATTAGAATCACTAATGAATTATAAATATTAAGACAATAAAATCCAAGTTAAGCAAGCACATAAACACAAAAAAATGAATACTTGCCTCCTCGAAATTTGCTGTTGTATATTGCATTCAAATAAGCCCAACTAGAGAAGTTTATTAAATAGTTTCTTTAAGAGCAATATATGTTGTAGAAATTATAGTCCAGATATAAAGTTTTAAAACTACTAGTATAACCTATTACACGAAATATAAAGTATATCACAAATCGAAACAGAATCGAGCTGTGTTAATTTAATAATGAAAAGAAATCATTACCATCATGATCATTTTCTTCCTCGTTCTCTGTTTTAATCTCCTTTTTAATCTTTGCCCTCCTTCCAGCCAGATTTCGTGTACCATCTTGCTCGATCTCTTCAATATTCTCTTTATATTTGCTACGACGGGTAGTTCTTTTAAATATGTTACTATTATCTGTATAACAAATTATGTAAAATATATTCTAAATATAGTGAAACTTAAAAAAAACTTGAATATCAACAATTATTACTGTAGTCATAATCTACTAAAAAGTGTTCAATATTAAAATATTAATTAACAACTATTAATCATACCTGCGCCTTTACTTTCATCTTGAGCATCCATCATTTCTCCAACAGAAATGTTCAACTCGTCTCTATTCTCCTTATTTGCATCCCTAGCGGTACTACTTGGTGAACTTGTTTGCTTCGCAAGATCTGAATGAGATGGCATTGCGGTAGTGGGATTACTTCGTCGTCGTGTGTTTCGGGGCCTTAAGACAGAATTACATTAAAATGGAAATGTTTTATGGTATGTTATTTAAATATCAATTACAACGTAATTCTTAATAGAATCAATTGAAGCTAAACAGTGTAACGGATATATTTCTGCTATGTTTGTTTTTTACCTTTATATATATAAACGTACCTGTTGTCATCCTCAATATTTGGTTCATGTTCATATTTATATAAATATCTGCTTCTTACACTTCTTCTTGGCCTCCCGGGTCTTATGCGATCCGCTGATGGCAAGCACCTATTGGAATCCATTTTCTTAAAATAAAAATTTAAAACATCAATTAAACACAAACGCAAGCTGGACTTATTTTTAAATTAAGGCAAAAATAACAGTAAAAATGGTTTAAAATTTAAAAATGAATTCACATATTAATTATTTTAAAGAAAAAAGCAATGCACGGAATTAGTACTTCAGTTAAAATTACAGTTCATCCACTTACCAGATAAAACTTTTCAAATATCTAATTCGTTTATTATTAAAGAATTAAACATTCAAATAACAACACCCAGGTCCCGAAAATGTCCATAAGTAACTCCACTCAGTTTCTTCTGGATTTGAAAAAAATGTTATCATTTATAGTAAAAGATTCCTTATAAGTGAAAATTTCAATCTGCAGTTCAACTCTAATGATAGTGATCTTTTGAGTTAGCCAATTAAGATCTCACGATTTTCCATCACAATACTAAGTAGTACAAATAGCAATAGTTATCTTGACAACATATTCATAACTTTTGAGAAAGCAAAAGAAGACGAAATGGCCAGTTTCTTGGACCATTTTCTTGTATGAAACAAGCGAGAGTTATTTTTAAGCGTAAGAGAAGACCTAATCAGACAAATATAAGTTAATGTATGTCAATATCCAAAGGAAAATTGAAGGTAAACGAAGTCTAGTACGACTTCAAAACCTTAAGAAAGTAGGCCACGTAAAAAGGAAACAAAAATATATATAAATATTCTTACTTGTGCATCTCTACTATTTTCATCTTCAGCATCTTCATCTATTTCTTCTTCATCCATGTCTCCCTCGCCGTCATCAACATCCCCTTCCTCTTCTTCTTCATCTTGTAAATATCTTTTTCTGGATGTTGTTCTTCTAAAACTCGGATAACCGACTTGATCCATTTGATCGTCTGCCAACCAGGAAATATTCTTCGGCCTAACGCGAGATATCATGCGAGCGCTACGCCTTACCTCTGTAGAAATGTTTCTCAATGTAAAATTGATTTAATGATTATTTAATTTAAACAAATATTTAATAACAATGTACGCTCGCGCTTCTGTACAATTTATTTTCGTTAAATTCAGAATAATTGTACATATAAGTTAGCTCATAAACTCTTTATATGAAATTATCAATAAAATGATTTTTTTTTCTTTCTCAACAGTTTACATTGAGAAAGAAAAAAAGATTAAAGTAATTAAAAGGAGAATTGATTTGACTTGTTTCAACTACATTTCTATTTATCAGAATCATAAATAAAAATTATTATTTCTCAGTCTATGTTTAGCGTTTGACACAAACACATGTAATACTTAGCTCAGTTATATTATATTGTTGAACATTAGTCACGTTCACGCGAATAATTTATTTGAGGCATTTTTCTCGTGTCAAATGGACGACTCCAGCGCAGAAACTTCTACAGAGGACGGTACAGGCGTTGAATTACCTTTTACCATGGTCAAAAAAAATGGAAAAAAAGCAGCAACGAATCGTCAACCTACATGAATTCATCTACTCAATCACCAGTAAATTCACCTACTCACATTTCATCCTCGTTAGAACCAACTCTAGTTTTGCTAACAAATACTTCACATTTCACCTGTTTCTACTTTGAAAAATAACAATCGCAAAGAAAATGCCACAAGAAAAAACGCTGCAAATAAACAAGACATATCTAGAAAAGAATATAAAAACTTATATATAATTAACAGCTGAATCGCATAAAAATGTCAGATTTATGGGAAAAGAACTTCCGCACAAAAAAGATATTATTATTAATACCAAGCAAGGTTTTTTTAGTAAAAACACATCATCCTACTGTGTCGTTTCGTTTCATGCCTAACCCGTTTCGTGGACTGGTAAAGAACTGATAAAGAAATTAGTTATCACTCAACTGCTAGTAATATAACACATCGGTATTGTAAACGTATTGTTGCAAGAGCCACCAGCAAACCTACTTGCTAATTAGAATAATTACAGCATGTAATAAATCTTATGAAGCACTTCTCAAGGACGGTGTATTCTATAAAAAATAGACTATCTGGTATATACAAGCTCACCTCTTCCACCTTTACTACAACCCTGCACAAGATGCGCAAAATTTTACCACACAACAGAGAATTACGCGGCAGAAAGAAAATGCATGAAATGCAATAGTCAGCATTAGAAATAAGTATATGTCGGATTTACCGATAAAATGTATAGCATGCGATACAGAAGTTCAATTAGCTTGGTCGGTTAAATGCCCACAGGGTCCAATACCACCGATTTCGGGAATTCCCAACATCAAAATAAAAGTTAAAAACAAAAAATCTACTTAATTACGACAATAAATAGAGTGCATGCACCAATAACGGAATATAACATGGTCACATTATACACAATTATGAAAAATGAATTAAATTGAATTGTTTAATCTGATGCTCCAACAGTTACACAATCTACTATGGGGGTTCAACATGTATTTGTAAACCAAAATGGCTATGTTAAGAGTGCTATACGGGAACAACAACAGCTACTCTAACAAAAATCTTATAAATCTTAAAAAACACATATATAATTGCATCCAAAATAATAACATTAATTGCCTAGTGGAAGTTGGCCTAGTGGAAACAAAAAATAAAGAAAACACATCTGTACAATACAAAAATTGGTACAATCTTCAAACAATACGCTACATTAATTGCCTTAAGGCTAGAGGTGGATCACAATAGGTAAAGCAAATCCAGCTTGCTTGAATAATCCCCTTAATGAATGTATAATAATAATAACCCGAATCGCTTGAGGGAGGAAGAAGATCGTATACCCCCAAAGGCCTGCTGACAACAAAAGGGAGCACATTTCTTGCCAGCCACTCCCTAGCCCCTAAACTGTGAAATACCCTTGGGTTTTGTAGGCAGCTGCACAATATCTCCCGCCGACAAAATTTCACAGGTTCCTTCCGGGTTAACTCCCCTAAAGAAACTACACTTAGTTCCAAAAAATAAAAGAGAAACTAGTGAAACCAGTTCATCAGTTGCCCGAGCGTCTGGAGTGGACAGGGAGGTTGCGTCAGGACTTAATGCGCGCCTATGAATTGAGCGAACCGGCTAAGAGAGGCTACATGAACAGGATGCATAGTATCTAGCTGGATATGAATCCTGAACACTAAAATATGTCCAAACAACATCTTCGGGACTACGTAGCCTATCTTAAAAGGAAACACTATCAGCTATTGTGGGAAGATAATGATGAAGATGTAAATGACCCA